>CAXKVY010001587.1:95000-155191 GCA_964058915.1 Tetropium fuscum
TTATTATGATTTTTGTGATTGATATTTTGATACCATTATTAATAGTTTGATTGTTACTGTTGTTTGTTCCAATAGTACACTTATTTAATATGTTAATGTGGTATTTTGTGCTTTATAGTTTCTTTCAATTAAATAAAAGTGTGATTCTTTTATTAAAGTCCATTATAGTACACTCTATAGATCAGAGAAAACAAGAACAATGACAATTCTTATCATAATGACTTTGTTTGACAACAGCTTACTTGACTATTTCACCGAGTAATGAACCGGTGGATTTATTTGAAAGGCAATGTGATTATAATTTTATTTTTTTGTGAGAACAATCAATTTCTAGAAGAAAACTCATGGGACAATAAAGTTGCAGATTGAAGCCATATTTGCTTAGCAAATTTTGATATAAAGAAATGTAGACGCGTTAAAAATTTTTAAAGAAAAATATTGTAGGGGTTGGTCTTTTTATCCCCTTGTAACAATATCTCAGGGTTAGAAAAATTATCACACTGTTATTTTATTAGTGCAAGGTGTCCGCCGAATTCTTATTCTTTAAAATTCTTCCGTAGTGGAGAAAATAAATAAAAACTATTTTTTTCCCAACTTTAGAGTGCTGTCACATGGAGGGGAAGGGGTTTTGGAAAAAATATATGAAATATTCAGCTTAATTTTGGTTGAAAAATTACCCCTTAAAATCTTTCGCATCCATTTAGAAACACCCTATATATAGTATATAGTTCCTTATTCAATTAGATAGGCAATGGTATATTATACAGGTGATATGAAATACAATATAATTTACTTTAGCTATATTCTCCGTTGGTTTTTCCATGTTAGCGTGTATGAGAATTCCAAAATTATTCCACGCAAATAAGTCTTTTGTGTATATGATGTATATTTAACGAACAAGGTATTATATTACCTGAGATCAGTGCGAATAGATCAGTGATTTTTGAATAACCTAACCTACATAATTTATAAATCGCCGATCTTTCTTCCACGCTAGCTTGTACCTACATTATAAAATTCTTCCACGTGAATTCTTCCATGCGTTATGTGCGTGACATTTTGCATGGCGGAATGCAGAAAATAACTACCGTTGATGCGAATCTCAGTCGCCTAATGGATAAGAGCGGCCATTTATTTACATCTATAATAGCTTATATTATTTTATATTGGACCAATTTGCACGATTAATATTATACCGTAGTATACAATTAGTATTATAAAGTATTATACGATTAGCAGAATATTATTATAAAACGTCATATAGGTTCTGCTAAAATTTAAGTGCATTTAACTATTTTCATTCGTATTTCTCAGAGAAGGCGATTCGTTAAAAAAATACATTTAATTAAATGGACAAAAATATGTATGTTATCTTCTTCTCGAACGACGTTTCGACGTGCATACATGGGAGAAGACCCGACATCAACTACTACATACTACACCCATGGAAACCTGAAAACCAACATGATTTGTCTCTACGGAGAGAAGACACTTCAGGAAGCACAACAAAATCTATGAAGTGCAATCACTTATGACCATCTATGAGTATATAAGGAACCGATACTGAAGAGATCAGTTCAATAGTTCCAGTGACCAGCAACAAGAACCCGAAGATGGCAAAAGTGATTCCGCCGAATCGTCGTTCGAGAAGAAGATAACATATATAGGAGAACACCAGAAATCCACTAATATACACATACACATATTTACTACTGTATTAACTAAATGTTGGTTAATTATATTTTTTCTTCAAACGTTGAAATACGATTGAAGAAAAACATATAATTAACCAACATTTAGTTAATACCTACCTATACATATTATGTGGGGTCCTTTTGACTTACCAACCGATTTCAGGATCACTATTTCACATTAGAAGATAAATCACACATCAATCTGAAGAGCTCCAAAAGAGCGAAAGAACTTATAATGTAAAACTTCTAAACGATTCGTTTCAGTATAATAATATATTCAAATGTACAAATAGTGAGAACAAATATTATTGTTTAACTTATCTTTTATAATTCATTACTGCTATCCCAAGATTAGCCCTAAAGTTTGATGCTTAAAATATGTCTATTCGGTAAGTAATATTAGAAAAATAAGCGTTGCTCAGAACCATAAATTAACGTGAACGATCAGATACGAATCTTATAACGGATGTAAAAGTGGAGCTATGGTGAAGCGAAATTGCAACATAAAAATATAAAATACATAATATTTTAAAAATACAAATTTTTATTTGTCTATATTTTATTTTTAGAATTTTTAATATTTAGAATTCCTATAGATATTATAGGTATCTATTAGCTAAATTCTGCTAGTTGTTTTGATTGCCATATTTAAATATTATGGATAACATCCTATTCATTTCCAGTGTAGCTTATTGTTACATTATGTTGATGTCTGATTAAACATTATCGTAAGTCACGTAACACTATAGAAATCGAAATAGAATTAATAAATACTATCGCATTAACAAATAAGACTCTTTAGGTGCCGTTTAATGAAAGTGTCTTTCAATGTATAAATTTGGAAGAAACACTTTTACTTATATAGATCAACTATCAAACTATTAGGAGAAAGCATACATATTATACAAACTGACTGCTGGCAGGCAAAGTGTAACTTACAATCGTTGGAATTAGACTGGTTTTATTAATAAATATACAGTGCGTTAGAAAACTAACGGATATATTCAATATTTCTTAAGACTGACGTTTCTATCTAAAATCCTCGGACACGTCGATATTTATTTTTAATTCCGCTTATTTTGTGATATACGTAATATAAAATACGATTGCGCTCTGGGTGCTGCGGATGTGACATCATCGGTTTTTAAAGGCAACAATATATTTTTCGGAGTTCGGCAACATAAGCACACTTTATATTAATTTTGAGAAACAGAGCTTTAAACGAATTATTAAATATTAATAATGACAACTCTAGGAGTACACAAAAGACCATACCGCTGCATTAAACATAACAATTGGAAGAAGTGTGCTATAGCTCGCTTTAAACAAACACGAAGGTGAATAATGTTGTCACTGTCAAAAGTGTTGTTAATCATTAGAAGCAAAGATGTTATCCGAAAAAGAAAGAATAGAAATATTAATTATGATAGGCTATACGGTGATTTAACATGAACACATAAAGAAGTTTGTGATATGTTCAATTCGAAATATGAAGGTAAGAACGACAGTCAGTCAACAGTAAGCAGGATTGAAGAGTATAGAGAGCATTGCACTGTGGACGTACCAGAGTTGTAAATGATGAAAATAGTTAATAAATGTTTTGTTGTCCGTCCATGAAAATCGGCATTCGACGATGCGAGGAATTGCAGGTGAATATGGAATTTCAAATTTCTCAGTTCACAAAATCCTGAAAATCAGGAAGTATCATCCGTATAAAGTTTAATTAATATATGTGTTAAACTACGATGATCCAGATCGACGTATTCAATTCTGCCAGAAAATGCTGTAGAGATAAGAGAATACACATAAATCTTACTTTTTTAACAAACTCGATTTTATTTTCGGACGAGGCGACGTTTTCCTTACACCGCGTAACACAAAACAGGCAAAACTGCAGATACTGGGATAGTGACAGGCCAAATTGGTCAATTGAGGCTCATACTCAATATCCACAAAAAATAAATGAATGGACAGGCATTATAGGAAGTATGATTTTGGGGCCTTATTTATTTGAGGGAAATTTAACCGGAGACACTTATTTTGATTTTCTCCACAACGACTTAACCCCCGCACTTGCCGTATTGTTCCCAAATATTGACGATCCAGACAACTTAACTCCAGCCAATGAAATCTGTGTATTGGTCGAAGAGGGCATACGGAATGGCCTTATCCATCGCCTAATTTAACCCCATTGGATTTGTTCCTTTGGGGTTACTTGAAAAGCAAAGTTTATGTTCCAAAACCGAGGAATCTGGAAGAACTGAAGGAACGAATACGACACCACAAAAGAGCATTGTCTCCGATTGTTTTAAATAATGTGTGGGCGGAAACATTCAATCGTTTAGAGATGTGCTTAACATAGAACGGTCCCAATTTCGAGCATTTAATTTAGATTAATATTTACTTATACCTAGGTTCCTATTATTTTTCATCTATTCTTTGTTTCGTTCTTTGTTTCTTACTACGTTTTACTCTTAGTTTTCTTGAGTTAAGTTGTTCATTTTTTTACTGTATTCTTATTAATATTTTTTCGTAGTAAATTAAATGTATTTAGGAACAATATTGCGTCTTCCAATTGTTATTTTCCATGCAGCAAGCAGTATGGTATTTTTGTGTACACGTAGAGTTGTCATGATTAAATTTTTATAAAATGGTTTAAACCTCTGTTTCGAAAAATAAATATCAAGTGTGCTATATTGCCGAACTAATAAGGAGCTCGTCTACAAGAATCTACTGGAAAATTATATTGTTGCTATTTAAAAAAATTATCGATAACGTTACATCCGGAACACTTAGAGCGTTATCTTATTGTATATTACATCAAAATAAGCGGAATAAAAAATAAAATCGACGTGTCCGAGGATTTTGGATAGAAACGTCGGTCTAAAGAAATATTGAATTTATCCGTTACTTTTCTGACGCACTGTATATCAAATTATGCATTTAGCAATAAAGCTCGTTTTCCTCGGCAATTACCTTGGAACCCTTCTATTACATGGTTTTATAGCAATAATGATTTAATATACTTTGTTATTATCGACATAGGAAAAGAGAACTATACACTATAAACCTATAATAATACTCTAACTGCACTATAAAACTATATAAACATGTAGAGGTTTACAAATACAGAATAATAATACAATAGCATGATATTTATCAAATATTTAAACCTCTTAAAATCATCATTATATTGTCACTTACAATTTAATAAATTAATAGTAAAAAAATATTTTAAAAAAAATTTAATCTAAAGAGAAGAAAATAGACTTTATATTGGATTAAACCCATCGATTTAGTACATTACACAATTTATATGATAATAGCTTTTCGCGAGATTTACCTATTTTATAACAAACATATTATTTTTTCATAGAATTCCTTATGCCAATGCCAAGTTCTTTTACTTTCGTGTTTTACATTGTATTCTTGTTTATCTACACAGGTAAATCTGCGACAAGCTTTTGTATAATATAAATTGTGTAATGCAATAAATTGATGAGTTTAATTTATTTAAAAGCGTATTTCTATCTTTTTAGATAATTTAATTAAAAGCTTGTTTTTAAAATGTTTTTTTAATATTAATTTGTTTTTTATTTTTTAGTTATCGCCAGACATGTTTCTAAGTCTGTTCATTTCATTTAATGCATCATTGTTGCATGGTCGTTTCGCTGTTTATTTAGTACAGTCTAGTTCTTCACTAAGGAGACCTTCTAGTGATTTTACTCTACCTAAGGCAACGTACGCTTGACCAGCAGCGATGAGCTTTGGGCCTAAATAGAAAATGGCATGGTCGACAGTACTATCCTGCATTTTGTGTACTGTGTAAGCCCAGCATAATATAATTGGCAACACCCTTCATTTAGCAGTACCGTGACTATATACTGCCAGAAATTGCAGAGACTTGTGCAACGAAACACAGTGCCGCGTTTGATTTTGGAGCTTTCTCTCCCCTAGACAGATTGCAAACCAATGCTATTGACGCCCATCTCGCCAAATTACACAAGTCATAGTATGAAGCCAACCAAGGCGTAATTTTAAAATCCAGTGGCAAGATTTGACCTGAGCAATTTGACCCCGAAATCATAATCAGGGACTCCAAATACCCCGGGTTTACAAAATTTCAGACGGATTGGAGGAACTGAATTTTTAGTCGCCATCTTAGATCCGCCATTTTGAAATTTGTTTATCGGCAGCAGTTGACCCTTATCAGTCCCTACAGCATTTGTTCGAGCACCACAAAACTATCCGTAATCTTTGCCGAGTTATAACTGTTTAAAATTGGTATAGTAGCCATCTTGTTTTCCGCCATTTTGATGTTTTCCACCTTCAACCCTTCATAAAAAAAATGTGCATAAAAAAACATAGTCCACCGTCTTTAGTAGTCCGCCATATTGGATTTAGAGTGACGTCATTTTATTTTCCCTTTCTTCTCAAGAAACCCTTTCATTTGATACCCATGTCATCGAGATGCATTAAAAATAATTAGTCCACCATCTTGGCCAGTCCGCCGCGCCGTATTGGATTTAGAATGACATCATTAAGCTAACCATGCATTGCCATCCAAATTAAACACGTGTATTTCAAATTTCGTGTATTTCAGCTCAATCGGTTGAGGATAACTGCTTTAAAATTCAGATGCAAGATTTGATCCGACACAATACATACATATAGCATACATAATACATACATAGCAAGTCATATACAAGCTTATAAAAAATAAATCATTGTAAATCCTATAACCATAAGGCAATGAATAAGTAATGTCATTTATTATGAATGTGATAACCTTCTAGTGGTATAATTCTTGTTCGCCTGATTAATGTAAACTGCTCCTCCATTAGATCTGTGTCTTTTCGCTCCTCATTTTAGCGACAATGTGGGGCTATAATGCAAAAGCAATAATATTCTTTTACTAAAATCTTGTAGATAATATATACAAATTTTTTATTTCCTCATGAACCTACTTAGATTCATGAATATATCCGATAAATTAATGAAATAACGCAAAAAAATTAAGTTTTACAGTAATTCTCACTAATTGGATAATAAAAGTGGCTATTATATATGAATATATTCTATAGTCATGTTAATTATCTGGAAACACTATCAAATGATGCTATACTGATGGCGCATTAACAGATAATAGGTTAATGCGTAAGATCATAATATTGTTATAGCTGAATTATTACTTACTATTAGTAAATATATGTATTTGTATGTATGTATGTATGTATGTGTATATATATATATATATATATATATATATATATATATATATATATATATATATATATATATATATATATATATATATATATATATATATATATATATATATATATATATATATATATATATATATATATATATATATATATATATATATATATATATATATATATATTATATAAATATATATATATATATATATATATATATATATATATATATATATATATATATATATATATATATATATATATATATATAATATATATATATATATATATATATATATATATATATATATATATATATATATATATATATATATATATATATATATATATATATATATATATATATATATATATATATATATATATATATATATATATATATATATATATATATATATATATATATATATATATATATTTATATATACTATATATAGTATCGGTATCGAGAGGTTATCCTTTTATCTTATATTTAGTAGTATCTTATATATATATATATATATATATATATATATATATATATATATATATATATATATATATATATATATATATATATATATATATATATATATATATATATATATATATATATATATATATATATATATATATATATATATATATATATATATATATATATATATATATATATATATATATATACTATGCCTACGTAAACAAACAATTAAAAATAATTAAACATACAATTTATGTAGCGGAAGCATTCAGGTACACGTAAAATGAAATTTTAAATATATAGCCAAAGGCTCAAAATGGTTAGCTCACACCAACACAAAAGTTTGCGTCTTTGCATGTAAAAAAATATGCGGTCAATGTTTATAACTATATACATTACATACTCAATTGATCTTAAATGGCTTCAAGAGTGGCCTAGCGATATGTCCCTCAATCAACGCTAGAAATTAACGCAATGCAAGTTCTAGAGAACACAGAAAAGAAGGCACAAATAGAAAATAGCCACGTGGTAGAAAAAATTGCTTATCTTAATTGCAAATTGTTTAATCCGACATCGTCGATTATGTGCTGGTTACCAACCCACAACAACACCTGACAGTGATTTCCTTACAAATCCCAGGTATCTGGAAGTAACTACGTACTTTTTTAATAAGAAAACACTTTGTAGACTTGAAATATAACGTAGCGTCCCTCACGACGCTCGAACAAGAAAGCAAAAGGAAAATGGATTCGCCCAATAGGGCGAACACGAAGTCTCGAAGCCAGGTCACTTGCCATAAATCTGTGGACGTAGCCTATGCGCGCCCATAGAGAACAATAGAAACGAAAGATCGAAGAACAAAATAAGACCACTAATGTGCGCTAAAGAAACCTTATTAATGTTCAAAATGTAATATCAAAATACCATAACACATATCGAATGTCGCAAAGAAACCTGTAATATACATTTATACAATATACATGCCCTGAGATCTACTCACAAATATCAGAGGGAGCGCGTCGTCGCTTTTCATTATATACTATTGAGAAAAATGTACCTACAACACTTCTAATACCTAAATTGGCAATTACCAAAAAGTGAACGTAACCTATAGGTATGTTTATTGATATATCATATTTATGCTTGTTTGATGTTATTTTCATATGTATACCCCAGATAAGTTAACTGCAGGGGATTATGTTTATTTACGGTTCCTTTATTACTCGCACTCTATGGTTTTTTTATTCATTAAATAAACTATGATTATTACCTTTTATGTATGTATTTATCATTGCATACCTACGTCTTTTATAGGAGGCTATACAATTGTCTCTTACAATTGGGTATTTTAATAAAAAATATTAAGCATACATGTGGGAGAAAATGAATTTTACACCCAAGAAATAATTAATTGTTTCTCTCTGTACACGCACATATTTCGGTGTCCTCCTTTCAAACTCTACACCCATAGTAAAGACGTTGATCTAGATTTTACGTGATTTATACCTCGTTTAATGGTACAAAATGTTGTGGTATAGCCCACTTAAAAGGATACTAACAACAATAAAGAAAAACAGTTACTGCTTTTAAAACAAAGACTGTTTTCTATCAAAAGCAGTTGAAATATTGTAATAGTATAATTACCGGTAACTAGTCTTTATAGGAAACACTTACTGACTTTTAGACGGTGATTAGTTCTACTTTTACCAACGATATGTTAATTGGTGATATTATAACATGAAGTTACTTTCATATATTATAGCAAATACAAGAATGCATTTTGTTACACTAAAAAGTTGTTAAATAATTCCAAGTATTATTATTCTGTTATGGTTTTTGTTTCCATTTGTTATGCATAATTATCTGCTAACAAGTTCATTCCCAAGGCTTGTCTATTATGTACTAGGAATAATGATCATTGTCATTGAGTATAGCACATATTATAATGTGTGTATTCCATTACTTAAGTGTTTATAAAATTTATTTTAGTATTATGAATGGGTGGTACATGTAGAATGTTAAAAAATATATTGTTAACAAAGTATATACGTGTTTCAGAACTTGGGTAAGTACCTAAATTAAATTCCAGATAACTATAATTACTCGTATTTAAGAATTCTTTTTTTGTACATTTTTGCCGGCAGAATATTATGAAACATTCTTAAAACTGAAAATACATGTCAAGGTAATTAATAAATAGCCATTTTACATTTAAGGTTCCTACACTTGAATGAATTTAATATAAATTAAATGAGAATGTCTACTATAGTGCTTTCGTTTGATATGCAAACTAATGGAATACGAGGCTCAGTGGCGCGCGCAATTATCCTAATATAGGAAATAAAATAAAAAACAATAATCATTAATAATAAACAAAACAAATCATTAAAAATAAACAATAACAATCTTATCATTCCGTAGAACAGAACGCTGCCGACAACTGCATGGCGGAAAGGACAAATTGAAGCCTGGCTGGAAGAAATAAACATTGAACACGATGATTCAGTACATAAAGCTGAATTGTTGATACTGGCAAGGCAACATTTTCCAGCTTTCAAGAAGTATGTAGTGGATGAAATGGTCAAAGCAAGAGGAATGGAAGTAATTGGATTCCCTCCATATCACTTCGAATTGACTCAATTGATCTTATTTAGCCGCAAATAAAAGGGAAAGTTGCTGCAGAAAATAGAACATTTAAGTTAGCTGATGTGAAAAAACTTCTCAATGGTGCAATTAAAGAAGTAAATAAAATGGATAAAATGTATACGGGGTGAGGTGGAATCAAGAATGTGGGATCTCGATATTATGATGGATACTCCGGATACTCCCGTTAAATCAGTCATAATAAATGTAAATGAAGACAGTAGTGAAAGTGACTTATTTTCAGATAGTGAATAGTGATGTGAATTATGGTCTGATGATCTGATGTGAGTTTTTGTGAAGAGTATCCCGCAAATTGGTTAGTTAATTTGTTATAAATTTTACTAACAGTCTTACCTATACTAATAATAAGTAACCTAACCACGTAGTATCCTGGCAATGGGCGCTCTTACCTCCCCGTGGTCCCTGCTGAGCAAGAGCAATTTAATTTCTTTCTTCTATTTTAAAATGTTATTGGCTAAATTAAGCACTAAGTTGTACACGCAGCATGCAACATTTTGCCAATATATTTTAAATACATTCAAAACTAAATATTTTTTTGGTTTAAAGTTTCGCACATAATAAGACATAATATGAATATGACATAATAAGACATCTTTTGAAGTCACTTCACCTTGGTTGTGCATGATGGTACGCCACTGAGCAGTAAAGCCAGTAAATCGCCGATTTGTTCATACAGGTGTATTCTAAGCGAGCGAGAAGGAAAATGATATTTATATGAGTTGAACAGGGATAGCGACAGAATGGTATGTCGCGGACTGGAGACTCTAGTTCTATTCACAAGAAATTGTGGCGGTATACAATTTTACACTAAATATCCTTTTGTATTGCATAGTGATGTGATTTACCGCTTCTGTAGTAATTGGTTCGGGTTTTCTTTGTAAAACGCCCAATGCACAATTTTAAAAAACGCACAGTTATAGCTCTAGTTTATATATCAAACGAAAACACTATAAGGGGAAATGTGCCTGAGCTGGCATACCAGATAAGTTGGTATATTGGCAATTTTTCGGTAACTAGAAATTTAGCGGCGCAATTGACTCTAGCCTTTTGTTCATCCGCGTTTGAGTGAACCACAAGTGTGTTTGCAGTATTTGTGACAAAAAAGAAATACATTATTGGCAATAAGTAATTTTTGAAGGTAAAACATTTTCTAGTAGCTTTCCTAATTTCCTACAAAACGAAAATATCATAATATTTTTCGAATTTTAAGAATCATAAAAACAATCGGTAAACCGGACCTTACAATTTCATGCTCCGACCATAGTTATTTATGAGGTCGCATATAATACAATTATTTATTTAATCATTTTGTTTGTTGTACATTGCAGTAAAGTAATGGTTGGGAATTAGCAACAAAAAATGTCGCTTCTAATGGGATGAAGATAGCATGAAAGCAGTAATTAAAGCTGTCAGATCCTGAACAATGGGCTGGTTATTAGCATCTAAAACCTACAATGTGCATTTCGGAACTTTACGATTACGCTGCCAGGGTACAAATAAGTTGAGTGAGGAAGCGAAGATAGACTATTTAGGAGGAGGAGATCCACCTTTGACCATAATGGACCAACTCGTTGAACATATTAAAAACATATTAAAAATCATGGTTTGTTGGAGTTAAAACTATATAGGTAGGTACACAATCTTGCTTATGAACGGTCCATACTAACAATAACATACGGTCCATAATAACAATAAATTTCTGTTCAATTGCCAGAAGAAGTTGGCAGGATAGCATTGGCTAAAAGAGTTCGCCAAGCTAAATGTGACTATTTCACTTAGGTTATCCGATTCAGTCTCTTCTGCGAGGACATAGTATAGCATATTTTGAACAGTTGCAGAAGGCTCTTAAACAAGTTAACTATAACCCTAAAAAAAAGGAATATGACGAAAGTGGCCTCAAAGTCCCTACAATCCCTTCAAAGAATTGTAAGATTTATTCAACCAAGGGAAAAATACGTGGGGGTTTTGTGCAGAATAATTTGTGCAATGGATGCTTCCGATTCTCACTTGACTCCATGTTTTATTTTTCTTTACAAAAACATGAAGAACGAACTACTGGACAACTGCCCCCTTGGTTGAATTGGTTTTGCTTAAGAGATTCTGATTTTTTTTCTTAAACTGTAAAACCTGTAGGAGGTGAAAATGAATTGCTGATATTGGATGGACATATTAGCCATAAATCATTAGAGGCCCAGGTTTATGCCAAGAAGTAAGGGTATTATTTTATTTTGTTTACCGCCTCACTATAATTACTTATAGAGTAAAGCCATTAGATATGGCATTCAAATAACTACGTGGTTAAAAAATCACCCCAGTTGTCCAGTTGCAACCACACAAGTTGAATCGAAGAATGAAGAATAATAAGAAAGCTACAGAATAAGAGGCGACAAGAACAGAAAACTCTGATAAAGAAGATAACTTGCAATTAGCTGCTTCATCTGATAAACAAAACGTAAAATTAAAAACAAGCATTTTACCAATATTTATTTTAGGATTACCGTCAGATATTTCACCCCTATCAAAAGAAAAAGAAGAACACTCCAAATACGAGACTCTTAACACAACACCAAAAATAGAGCCTATGAAAATGAAGACAGAGAAAATGAAGAAATGAAGATAGAGAAAAATTCAGAGCAACCCAGAAAATATGCAAGAAAGTCAAATCCATAATTTTTCAGGATATTTCGGATATTCCAAAATTAAACATGTATCTAGAAAAATTGCTACACTTGCAAAATCTGTAATAAATACGATGCAAGATAAATCCGATGTCAGTGACGATGAAGATGACGTAGCCTGCATATTTTGCAATGAACAGTTTTCTCTCTCCAAATTCAAAGACAAATGGATATGTTGCGTGCCTTGTAAAAAAAATGGGCCCACTGCGAATGTGCAGGTTGCTATTACAAAAGAAAGCAGTATGTATGTGTACTCTGATTTTAACTTTATTTTCTCGTTTTATTTTGGGTAGGATGAATGGTAATACTTGTCATCATGACTTTATTTGACCACAGCCTACTTGACTGTTTCACTGAAATAATAACCCCTCAGTGAATTTAATTGAAAAGAGATGTGTATAATTAAATTTTTTGTGTGCAAACTAATTTTGCGAAGAAAACTCAACAGATAAAAAGATGCAGATTGATGAAATTGCAGAATTTATTGAATTTGATGTGCTATGACGGATTATAGCACATCAAATTCAATAAATTTCAAATTAATTTAAATAAAGAAATGTCGACGCGTTGAAAAGTTCTGATGAAAATAGTATAGGGGTTCGTTTTGTATCCCCTTGAAACAATATATCAGGGATGCAAAAATTGTCACAAACTGTCATTTTATTAGTTATAGTTGTCTGTCAAGAGTCGTTCTTCTAAATTCATCCACAGTGGAGAAAATAAATAAAAAGTTTTTTCTACCCCAACTTTAGAGGGCTGGAACTATATATATATATATATATATATATATATATATATATATATATATATATATATATATATATATATATATATATATATATATATATATATATATATATATATATATATATAATATGTTGCCCCTTCTTCCGCACAATTCTTGAACTCATCGGCTAAACGTTGTGGCTAGATTGAAAGGAACTAAAACGTAATTTTGATACCGTTACATTTTATTGTTTATTTGTTCAAGAAGCAGTCTTGTAAAGACATTCTATTTTAAATTATTGCAGAATAATTACAGATAAAATATGTAGCATTAATATGGTCTAATGAAGTAACATAAACCAAAACTGTTTTTGCTAATCGACTTATGTAATGTCATTTAAATGCTATACGATTCATTGGTTTTGTTATTATTCGCTAACTAATTAGGTACTTAACATCCATAAGATCTTGAATGAAATAACGTTTGTCAGTAGACATTAAATTATTGTATCCGTATAGTTTTACTACGCCACGGCCGATTTATCTGGTCTCTATAATAACAGTGATAAAGCCAATTCGTTTAGAAAATTACGCAAAATGCTTACCTAATTAAATTGAAGTGCTATTAGTATTTATAATAATACATATCCGTGATTTCTCACGATTTTCTATATAATATATTTTTAAATATTACTGCATAATTAATGGTTAATTTCATCTTCTAACGTTGATTGAACTTCTTCAATCGACGCTTCGAGTCAATGAAACTTTTTAGCATAACATTCACTTTCTTCAACAAGTGTGTTTATGTTACCGTATACTGTATATATGAATGAATTTCTCAGAAAGATTTTAACATTGGATAATCTCCAGGTAAAATAAATATGTAAACTAAGAACAGGGTCGGATCGAGTGTTTGCCTGCTTCAGGTGGAAAGTCAACTTCTAGCTAATCAAACTAATGTTTCTGGTTATAATATCATAAAATCTGGAGTATTAGATGCTGTCACAGCAAAATTGTGACAGCTGAATATTGAAAAAATATTATATAAGTACATACAGAGTGGCCACGAAGTTTTTGCCAGTCCAAAATTTTAAACGGGGCATCCTGTATATTATTACAATTTTGTGATGGTATGTCTAATAACAATCCAACTATACCATATTTGACAAATTTATGCGGTACTACAGTAACGATAAACAAATTTTTGATAACATTTCTTTATTTTCATTAAAAAAAATGTAGATTGATTAGAAACAAAAAAGGTATCCTAGCAACAGGAAATCACTACTTGTCAAGAGCTGTTAATCAGTATTAGTAGATTTGGTGTTTTTATAAATAATAATATTATTATGCCTTTACATTTTATAGACGACGATTAGGTAGTTGCTATGCTGCTCATCTATGGAGAATGCAGAAAAAATAAACAAACTAGAGATTTGTAAACTTATCGTTTCCCCGACCGAACAGTTTGAAGTAAAAATACTTTTGCTCACGTGGAATAAACATTAAGACGTAGTGTTCCTAGTGGAAAACAGTAAATTCCTCGAAGAAAGAAGCCTATTCAAAAAGAAGATACCATAATTAATATTCTGGCTGCTTATCTTCAAGTAAATCCCCATATCTCAAGAGGTGAATTCTCAGCAAAAATTAAGTGGTGTCTCATATAATATTGCCTCCAAAACTCTAAAACTATTTTTTATTTACTTTTTCCACTATGGAAGAATTTAGAGAAATGAAATTTGACGGAGGACTTAGATACTATTAAAATGACAGTTTATCTAACTGAGATATTGTTACAAGGGTTGGGGAACCAAACCCTCTAATATTTTACATCAGAACTTAAAGATTACATCAGATTTAAAGTCGGTAAAGTCAGGTATTAGTAGCACCTTAACCAAATATGGCTGTAGTGTCCTCTATTTAAGGTCATACTATAATAAAAGCTGTACAATATCATCAGACATTCGTATTTATTAAAAAACACTTTCAGTTGGCTGTAAGTGCTCAGAATTTAAAATTTGCCCATATACCCGCCATTGGGTGAAATATGAGCACCCCTGCGGATAATTTGAGCATTATGATAAAAAATGCACAAAAAAGTACCTGATCAATAAATAGTAGGCATGAAAAGAAAAAGCACATGTTTCTTAGAAACGTTGCTATAACGGTAACAATCATAATCCCTATTTATTGGAACATCTTTCGTACATCGTTAGTATTCTCATTCTATCATTATTATTTTATCTCCACTATCTCTATCTAGCCACTTTTCGCTTTCTTTGCTGACGAGGCTTTTTTTTCAACTGGAACCGATATGAGCTCTGTTAAAGTTAGAGATTAATCATCATCAGCAGCAGATGATCAATTTCTTCCGGCGTTTTTTTCCCAAGTATTCATAATTGTGAATAGAATCTGTGGACTCAAATCAATAATTCAATAATTCAATAATTTCCCGAAGTTTATTGAAATAATTATCTTCCTTTTGACAGTCCATTTCAGGGTGCTGAACTTCAACTGTTCTCGACGATTCTACCTCGATGTTACAACTCACATTCTCTTCCGCTACAAAATCATCATCCATCAAAATGTTTGAATCCAAACATTTTGATTCCCATTTAATCAAATATAATCAAATGGGAATATCCCACACTTCGCAAATCCTGACGTCGCATTTCATGGTTGCTCCTTTCTTGTAGGCAGTTTTAAAGATCTCAGGTATATCTTTCTCTGTCACCGTCCTACCAGGGTGATGCATGATCCATGTAGAGACCGCTTGATCATGTTCGTGCTCTTGAAAACGGCAATATAAAGCGGTTGAAGTTTATGGATACAATGAGATGGCAATGATAACAGGATAACGTTATTACTTCTTGCCTTTTCAATCACATCCAGATGTCTTGAATGCGATGTATGTCCATCTAATATTAGAAGAACTGGCTCTGATATGGCCTCTTGACTTACAATTTAAAAAAAATGGTCAAACCATTTAGCAAAAACTTCATCCATCCTGATGGTGTCGCAGCAGCAGTAGCACCAACGGGACTTCTACACATTAGAGCTGTTAAATCCGCCAGCTCTTTGGATTGATACAGCTTCTGGTTAACGAACAGACAGTACAGGATTCCTTTTCAAAAAGTCGTGAAACCCGTCCTTCCCAGATTTACCCTTATTTTGGTTGAAAGGGTTCTCGATTCCATTATTTTTGCAGTAATGGAAGACATGCTTTTTGACGTCTTTAATAGAGATGCCAAGAAGGTGTTTTTCCATGTCTAGTAGAACATCAACCAATTATTTTTCTTGTTGCATTGAAATTGGCCGATATTGTTCAAATTGAAAGTTTCACCCGTCTGAGCCTTTGATAAACCGCCTTAAGGTCTGACGCGGAACATTTTGGCGGTTTTGTAAAACGTTTTCTTACAGTCACTGCTTGTATTTTTTTTATTTCTAACCAGAGGAAGTGTTTTTTTGGCATATTTCGGTCTCAATCTGTAACTTCCAGTAATTTATATGCGGGTAATATGAGCACATAAAGGCAATATGAACAGCTGTATGCTCATATTACACTCAGTGATCGTTTTTGACAGGAATGAGGTTATAAAATCACTATACTGGAAGTAGTAGAAACTTACCTCTTACCTTAATAACATAAGCTATAGTAGCTGGCCAATGGCCACCAAATAAAAGTAAAACAAGTTGATAACTCCGGCTATATTCCACTTGGAAACTTTAGAAAACAGACGCAAAACACGTAAACAAAATGCCCTTCACGTCCTATGACAAACTAACTGTGAAGTGGTCACATGTGGTATCCAGAAAATCTCTACCGGTTAGAGCGGCACTAATAATGCGTATTCTACTTGATAGCTGACAGATGTTGCTATCGTTTAGTTGTACCAGTCAAATTTGCAGGGTGCTTATATTACCTTGTATGCTCATAATACCTGACTATACTCTACTAGCAACCTTGCCAAAAATTCCCTTCATCAGTCTTGATAACCTCCATATATCAAGAATACATGTTTTACGATACTATACGAGAGATAAGATGGCCTTTATCAGTCAACTTATCCAATAATGCAGCTGTCAGTATTATCAGTTAGACAGAGAACGTTTGATATAATATAATGCAGAATTTTATTTACTTGTCATAGCTTTAAAAAAAGATACGAGTTACACAAAATAGTGTTTCCCAACGTGTTTCATACAATATTTTTTCTATTTCTAACCAATTTTATAATTTATGAGAAGAAAACTGAATTTTGTACGTTTAAAAACAATCCAGTAAAGGGTTTTGAAATGTGTCACTTTAAATGTCAAAATTAGAAAAAACAATATTTTTAAACTGCCGCATATCCAAGTAAACCAGTTTCTGTAATCATGTAATTGCAAGGATACAGACGTAAAAAAATATTAACTTTTGTTGACAAGTCTACAAACATGGTTACGTAACGTAACGAGGGACCTAAAACGGACCTGCTTACTAGTGCGCTAACTTCTTATGACTTGCAACAGTATGATGAAATGAAAAGGTTAATAGGATAATGAATGGAACTATGCATTTACTGACCAACAGGTTTTCGTGAGTTTCGTAAGAAACATTGGGACTTAATTATAAAGTCCTTAGTTTTAATTGGAGCTTTTATCGACAGAAGCCTGACCTACGATAGACCTTGTTACAATGCAAACCATATTAAGGTTACAGGGTGGATTATAGATTTTTCTTCATTTCGAAAAGTTCATAATCGAGCATTAAACTGTCGCTAGAGTAAAAAATATAAATTCTGGTAAATAAACAATGGACTTAGACAATGGATTTAGGACTAAGGTAGTCGTAGAGCACTTTAAAATAGGGTCTTTTTTTTCAAAATATCGTTTTACACTATTATAAAGCAAATAGTGTATATATTCATACCAACATATAAATATATAACTGATACGTTATAAATTGGATTTGCATCTTGCATGGACTTTATTTATTTACATTTTATTTGAGACACTAGTTATTTATAGTTATTGTTATTGTACATATATTTCATTGATGTTCATTCTTATTTTACAATATCTTACACTACCATTTGGTAACATTTATTTAATTTAGAGTACGTATTGATATTTTATTTTGGATTGGTTTCGTCAGTTCTTTACCGTATTTTCGTCATACAAGTGGTGTCCCTATTTTCTTCATCTTTCTCAATTAGCCTTAAAAATCCAACAAAAAGAACTAGTAAAAATTATTTATTGAAGTGAGTCTTCTTTAGTCGCATAAGAGTGATTTTTCAAGGTTACGTCACGACATATTTTATAACATTTTCGTCTCGCAAGTGAGATAAAGCATATGACAGATATGAGGGAGATAGAGAGAAACAAAGATATCAAATGCAGCTTTGACTTAGGCAACGATCCCCCACAAGTGTTCTAAAGCGGAAAGCAATTTTGATATAATGAGAAACAGAGATAGCGAATGCAGCTTTGACTAGGGCAACGATGTCCCACAAGTGTTCTAAAGCGGAAAGACATTTTGATATAATTTATAAATCGCCATGACAGAATCGGAATTAACCAGAATACAATATTACTAATGCATATCCTGCTGGATATATCTCGATTGGGCTTTCGAATCTGATCCAAATGGATGATGATCTTTTCGCGGAGATGCGTCCTTGCCACTATTTCACTTTCTTCTTGAGAAATTCGGTTTAGATATGATTAGCGACCGGAACATTGCCACGACTAAATCAGGAACAACGATTGATGCTATATTCTCGAAAAATCTGCACGATTTAGAATCACGAACATATGTGTCACACTTCAGTTACCATAAAGCCAATATGTACAATCCCTCCCTCTCTCTTTCTTGGCCCTCCCTCTCTCTATCTCTCTCTGTGTACTGTGCTGTAAGCTGATTTCTTTTATTATATATAAGGTATGTTAATAAAAATCTCAAATAGAGCGATATATTCAGAAGCATACAGCCGATTAAAATTTTAACATCCTATTTCATCCTGGGGGTAAACATGAATTTTGCGCGTCTAGGGCCCTTTACTTTCTGATTGTCTAGCACCACCGAAAAACCGAAAAACGAAAAACGAAAAACAAACGATATAAAAAGACAATCGGGTAACTCTATTTTTGTATACTCAATGGAATCTAGATCCTCGTCTATAAGGGGACCGTTCCACCACTCGTCTCCACAACTTTTTTTGGAATGAGTTTAATTGGCAGAGGATTAGTCAGATTTCAAGAGAGTTACCATACACAAGGTATATAAACAGGTATATGTAAAAGATAAAACACAAAAGTCATGATAACGACTGACGAATTAATTTGATATATTCTAACGGACTAACCATCATCATCAAAATACATGTATTACTTGCATACTTGCATTAACGTTTTCCTAATAGTTCAGGCGACATGGATATTTTCTCTATGGTACTGTGACAACACCACATACCTCGCTGATTCTTTGCATGCGTTTCAAGCACCACCTGAGTGTACACTTTTCTATACTTTTCGAACAGGCTCGGAAATTGTTTCTCTATTTTCTTGGCTCCCGATAAATTTACGACAAAAGCGATACCAGGGCAGAGGCGGCTTTGAACGCAATAAACTTTGTTCCTTATGATTTTTATCCTAAATTCAAGGGTCATCGATTGAGGGGCAGCACAATCTTCGGATCAGTCATGCATTGGCAACGAATCTTTAGTATTTTAACAAAAAAATTCCCTCCCTCCCAAATCAGTGGCATATCTTGGTAAAAGAAAACAAAAAGTATCGGAAACAGCAAAGCGCCAACTTTTTTATCGCATTTGACCTCTCCACTAAGTAAAATTTCGGGAAGCTTTGAAGAGGATTTTTCGGTGTTTTGCGAGATAGTTGGGAGATGGCAATAACCATCGCGGTAATGGTAATTCCGATTTTTTTACCAAAATACGACCCTCCCGCGACGGTCGTCACATGATTTTATTTTTTAAGTGTATTTTCTATACCTGTGGTCGATTTGGTGGGTGGGCAAAATTGTTTGATAACATAGTAAAAATACGTTGCAAATGAGTTTCTTTGATTAAAAAATATAGTTTGCTCCATAATAGTTTGCCCTACCCCCTAGTGTATAACCCTTATTCTTACGACAAAAGTCATGAGTGTAGTTGTAGCTATGCTGGTATTATCGCAAATTCATCGGGAGCTCAGGAAACAGAAAAACAATTTTTGGACCTGTTCGCCTCCCCCACCACACCCACGGGACATAAAAATATAGAAAAGTCGGTATTTATGACATTCAGGAGGGGCTTAAAACGCATGGAAAACTGGTGAAAGATTATTGAACTTCAAACATGAAACGGATTCCAAAACACAGTGTATTTGGAAAGGGATATTTCATTTCATTTTGAACCATGGGGCTAATAAAACGAGCTATAGATAGAAATTAATAATAATACAAAATAAATATTAACTTATGTGACATTCAAGAAATAACGAAAGTATATTATACCTTGATGTTCATTATAACACCAACAAATTTCTGAATTTGTTAAATTATTAACAAATTATGTTAAATTAATGTTAATTTTTAATTAATCTCTGATACATATATGTTCCACAAACTTCAAATTATTCTAATCACTTCTAATGTCTATTTAAAAAACATTCTTACTGAAACAATAGAAGGCGCGGGGAAGTGGAATATTATAATAGTGGGTCCCATTTATGACGGTATGTTATACATGTACTACACTTTCGAATTTAGACTGACATCATATTCCTATTACTCTTAATGATTAACATCATAAATGGCAATAATAATTTATGAATGCATTATTTATATGTCTGACATAAGTCTAATAAATAGCATTTGTTACTGTTAATATTTCCATATGTTAATGATTCTTAAAGTATTGAAGTAGATGACTTTAATTATTGCCATCTCGATTTCTGGATGGGGTAGGTATGTTATGTGGATGGTGAAATAAGAAAATATATGAAGATAAAATATGAATTTGACGTTACCCCCGAAAAAAAAGTAAAGTAAGTAAGTAATAATCTAATTTTGGAAGTAGCGTTCACATATACTATACCTAGTGGTACCAAATTTCATAAATATACCTATCTAATTGGGAAAGAAGAAATACGCAACATTTATTCCACGACACCAACGATAATGTGACCTGCCTAGTTATATAGTCTGGTAGCAAATTACTAGTTTCTGTAGTTTTATTAGATATATTTTAAAGTTGATACTGATTTGATAAAAAAATATGATTTTCTAGATTATCACCATAAACTATCGAATAATTGTAAAGAACGCCTGTAAATAATAATTTTTGGATGTGGTAGATGCTGTAGACCTTGGTAAAACATGACAGCAGTAACAATTAAAATATATCATTAATGTAACAGACAATACCAATCACATTCAGTGAACTTAACTCAGCATGCCTACAAGTTGTGTTCATAACCATTTTGTGATTTGTGCTCATTATTGATTGTCGAATGCCATTTTATTTTAAACAAAATATCTTCCATGATCTCTAGTGTACCTATGAGGTTTCGCTATTTCGCATTTATTGAGCCCTAAACTGAATTCTTATTATATTACTCATTAGTCTATTCGTTCTGTGAGTACATGTAACACCCAAATTACTAACGAACAACTGGGGATGGGAAATACGCTAATGTTGATTGAAATTTTATTACTTATATTAACCTATTAATTTCATTTATAGAAGCTAAATTATATTAATTACATTGCTAAAGGTTAAAAGTAAACGTAAATGGTAAAAGTGTTCATTTCTTTTCCAACTTATTGTTAAGGAATCAATATCTATTTAGTTCAATTTCTATCTTTTATCTAAAACTTTCGTATGTTAAATTTCCATGTTGGTATAGGAAAATTAGGTCATTAGGGTAAAAGAAAAAATTATAGGTCCCAACCCTGTACCGTGTGTATAACTATGTATAAATACGTATTACTATCTGTGATTATGTAAATTTAATAGCGATTTCTCTACAACATTTCCTGTAGGATTTTCCAGGAAGGTTTTTATTTCGGGCAGTATCATATGCTTTTGCTAAATTTATAAAGTAAGAAATAGCCAATTTGCATTTCTAACTGTTATATTTAGGGAGTTTCTTCAACAAAGCGAGAATTAAGAGAAGAAAATATTAAATTTTGTGGGATTGACTAAATCTTCACAAACAATTAGGAAAAAGTATTCATTTACGTATTTTCGATACAAGAGACGAAAATCAGAACAAAAATAGCGAATTTCTCGTGGACGCGAGAGACGCGGCAACACTGTATAGCTTGATCAAACTGAACTTAGCCCCGAAATGCGCAGATAAAGAGAGAGAGATCAGATAGGTCGAGGTATTGGATTTATTATTATTATATTTGGATTGGAATGGCATTTATTATTGGATTTGGCTCAAAAGCAAAGGTTCTCCTTTTACCAAAAAAACGATATTTCTGCCAAATCTTACGTTGTTTGAACAGGTCGTTGTTGAGATAGTGTGTTAAGAAAAAACGCGGCATACAGGCATACGGACATTTTGGAAGTTTTGACAGAAAATTTGGCTACGAACACAGCTGTACATAAATTTTTGCTCTGAGGCGAAAATTGGCGATGTTAATTTTTACCCGATCTAATGCAATATACTCTTCGACTTTCGCATCTAAGATAGTATAATAATAGATATGGAGAAATAGAATTTCAGGGAAGGTGGTCCAATTTTCAAAGCCGCGGTCCACCCCCTAAATGCCTAACCTAGGTCAGGTCCTCGGACTGTAAAACCCTTGGATTTGGACATAGGTGTGACAGTTATATTGAATTAATGAACTCCATTAATTCAATATAACTGTCACACCTATGTCCAAATCCAAGGGTTTTGACATGAAAAGTTTGATTAAACTTAATCAAACTTTTAGCAGTGAGCGGAAGTTAAGTGTGAAAGTTTGTATATTTGACATAATTTAGAAGTCGAAAAGTTAATATTTAATTTATAGGTATCTTATTTCATTCGTTTCATTTCATAACCTCTGCATTATTTATCCGAATCGTTATAAATATATAATCGTTTTAAAAATGTATAACAATTTTCCCAATATAAATAATTTTAATGAAAATAGCAAGATTCATTCAATATTAAATACGTTACCAATATAACATACCTTCATAGAATTACCTTAAATACCTAGGCACCTAATCTATTCCAGTTTTGACATTATCGTCACAAATCGACTAATTACTATACCTACTATAAATATGTTTATATAATATATTATGGTTAGCTTTAAAATAATTAAGTAAATAAACATTACGTTACTTGCATTATTACTTCATCAATTATTGTCTTAATCCTTTAAGATATGCAAACGAGAAATAAAATCATACTACACCACAAAACACTTTCACTCTCAACAAGATTTATTATACGACTTAAAAATTGCATAAATAAAATGAAAACAACGCCGGTTAATACAAATATTTAAACTGTAAAATGTACTAACCAGAATGAATAGGTAGTAGAATAACATATTAGCACTGGCGTGAAAACTGTCACACTTGTATTGCACTGGTAAATATCACACAAACACTGACCGGTCTGTCTTGCAAATCCGGGCACTCCGGTGGCTGTAAAGGTGGGCGTGCCCCGCCAGCAGGAGTCAGAGGTCGTGTACAATGCAAGGCTGTGCGTGTTACGTGTAATCCACATATTTTTTTTATCTATTGTATGAATCAGCTCGCACGGAAAACTATGGGAACTATAAATTGTGACCACAAAATACAGCGAAGGTGATAATTTTCAATGTGAATATTAATGTTGCATTATATAATGAGATACAAACAACTATATTTTCGTATTTTTACACAATACACCAGGAAAATAATTTTTGACATTTTAAACCGCTCCAATCCTATAAATTTCATATATAATTATGATTATTTACGGGATTTAGTAGATGTAGATTTAAAAATTTAGATACATGGAACGTGTATTTACAAAGAAAAATAAATCTTCAGTTTTATTTATTTCTTTGTTTTTTGTCTGTTTGTCTGTTTGCTTGTTTGATTTTTTGTTTGTCTGCCTGTTTGTGTGTTAGTCTGCTTTTCTGTTCGTCTGTTCGTCTTCTCGTCTGCTCGTCTGTTCGTCTGCTGGTCTGTTGGTCTGTTTGTGTTTGTCTGTTAGTCTGTTCATCTCTTCGTCTGTTTGTGTTTGTTCTGTGTTTGCACTTCTTTCTTTCTTTATTTCTTTCTTTCTTTTTATGTATTTATACCCCACGATTGGGCGATAATTGAGAAGTTATGAATTTATGAAAATCTAAATATCCCACGATGCGTTGGTTGATAATTTATAATACCTATATGAGTTCATGATATGTGAAAATGCTCTATACGTTGTTGGTTTATATTTGTAAAAAATAATATGACGTAACATCAATAGTATGACGAAGATATGTTTTATCTGCATACAGGATACTTACACTATTTCTTCCCTATTGAATCCTTGTTTTATGGGCGCCAGTTCTGGGAGCACTAATTTCTAATTTACTAGTGTAATCTCTTAAAACCTGAGCACTATTTAGTCATAGAGGGGGTTCAATTAGGTCTATGTAAATTTCTTTGGAAGATTAAAATTTTTAATGTGAAGTTACTTTTCAAATAGTGAATTCTATGATATAATATATTATTAAATTTATTGAAAAATGTTGAGTCTCAAATTGTATTACTTAAAATGTTTCCTGAAAAGTTTCAAAAGAACAAGAGAGAAGAAGTTATTTCTATATGATTCGTCTATTGACATATAATGATAATAAATAAACAAAATCTGAAACCTTATTTTTACCCTACGCAAACCTACTTATATCTACTACATCGGATCAAGTCCTGTCACAATGTTTCTTAAAATCTAGAAAAGTTGAAAGTTGAAAAGTTTATGTTAATCCTTTTTTAATCACCACGCACATAAAACTATCACTTTTCTTGACAACACTGGTTGGTACACGAACTAACAGATTCTGCTGGGCTCTGGTGGTGTCATCTGGCGGATGTCGCCGTACTACCTCTGGAATGCTGCGCGCCAATATCCTTGGCTATAGATGTGACCTCGATAAGAGGGGGCCGAGCCGTACCATCGCTCTTTACCCCTAATATCTATGTAGGCCGAGACCGCCTCGTAAGGGGTAAGCCGCGCGTTTCACGTGACCCTCCACACAAATGTGATCAGTGTCACGCGAAGTTACGCAGCCTCCCTCGGTCCTGGCTGATGGGCCCCACCGGCAGAGCCTTGCTTCTGGCGCTCTTGACTTTCTTCGAGAAATGCTGAGATGATCGCTGGAACTCTATTATGGGATACTTTCACCCTAAAACTTTTAATTTACGGCTTCTGCAATTATATTCTCTTTTATCACTTGAAATTTCTTAGACAATTGTTTACTTTTCTTTTATATTGATCACAAAACTCTTTTGTGACTGGGACGCTACCAAGCCTCTATACTTCTTACTTGCCGATTACGACGAAAACACTTAATTTGCAGTTATTTCTGCTTGTAAACCTTTTCCACTGGTGTTCTTACTTATTTAGCACAAATTTAAATATTTTTACTTTGGTGTAACTACTAATTTATAACAGATTTTTATAAAAATTAGGAGCGTGGCTGTTACCTCATCGAACGCCTTAGCTGGACTCTATTAGATTGTTAGGTATATGTTACTACGGATATGCCATATGGAAAAACATTTGAATTTCCTGATTACCATCCTTCTTTCCTGTTATTATGATATAATCCAGCCAATCAGATTGCTGCCTAACATTAAATTTATTTAATTTTACGTAAAACTCTTACAATTTGATTTTCATTTTATCTAATTGATCTAATTTCGGCTTCTAAACACTATAATACAATCAGATTCAATTTCTGTTGCGTAACTTCAATTCATTTACGAGGCTACATTGCATTTTCATTGCATTGCATTCATCTCTACATTGCATTTTGGGTCGTGGCTATAAACTCTCGAACCCCACTTTTACTCTGATGCTTTCGCATTAATCTTTTAATTTAGACATAGTTTATTAATGATTGATACTATATAATTATTATTGGGACTTGTCTATTGTAACTATGCTTGAAATAGATTCTTGTGCCGAAAAATAATTTAAATATAATGATATTACATTCTGAACAATCAGGGGCAGCTGGTTGGCGTTCTGCTATAGCATATACGTTGGTCAGCGATGCGTATGTGCTTGCGATTATACTATAGTCTGTGCGATAGATATTGATCACTGATTTAATTTAATTTATAATTTGCTGTATTTACTGAATTTGCTAAGTTTTTATAAGTTACTAGGTACCTATATTATGTTTTTCTGCAAAATCTCGGTTATTAAACAAAAAGTTAAGATTGCTCTAACTTTTGAACGGTTGAAGATAAACTACTAAAACAACATATTTATTCTTGAAGGAAATTTCATATCACTAGGACATATAAGCGAAACACCGAAAAACGACGAGATAGCTGTTATTTAGCTAACATATTTTTTTTTAAATTATCGAATTTTGAGCACGGATATCTCGGAAATTAAACGGAATAGTGAAGAAATATGGAGTTAATCAGTTAATCTTGTGGCACATTTTGTCAGCTTTAAAGTAGTGGAGAACTATGCATCGTAGCCTTATCGCTACGATGCATAGTTTCCGAGATATAAACTATAAAGCGAAAAAGGGTACCTCCTACATATGCCCTTGCATCATGCTCACCTCCTAGGATTGGGGATTTTAGGTATGTTTATCTCCTAACTAGTCTAAACAACATACCAAAGTCAACAATTGCGTTAGTTCCGCTTTCCTCTACACCCTCTTTTAGGCATTCATTGAATGGGTTATAAAATATAACTTTACTGGGGAAATTTTCCTAGGCCGATGAACGAATATTGGTATGATGGTAATTCTCTACGATGATGGTAATTCTCTAGCTTAGTCAAAACATCTTGTGCTTTCTCTACTTGACCCTTCATGGTTTTCCTTTAAGTTATTAAGTTATTAAGTTATTAATAACGTATAAACTAAATAGTGCTCAAGGAAAAGATATAGAAAACAAGGTTACCTTCAGTCGTAAGAGGAACTTAGTTATCTTAGAAATCTATTTGTCATTAACTGATAATGGATATAAAATAGGTACATAATAACATAGGCAATAATGACATAGTAAATGAACCAAATAAATTCTTGATAATAGTATTATGTCCAGTATCTCCCCTTCTATGAGCTACAGAATATTGACTAAATCTAAAGTGTATAACATCATTAAAAAACTGAAACCTAACGCTACTATGACACAATTCCAAAAGAGACTGTGCATCTTAGTTTGCATATTTGCATATTTCCTACAAAATGAAATATATCTAAAATTGGATCTATTTTCATAATATGTGGAAAAACTGTTTAGTTAAATCTTATCTAGAAAACGTTGGTCAAATTCAATCAATAGAAGAAACAATCTGCTATGATTACATCATTGAGAAAAGAATATATTGTGCAGAAAATATATAAAGCCAAATGACGAAAAAAATATATTGCCAAGTTATTATCTACTTTTACTTTGCTCGATCATCTATTAGGTACTAGAAAAGTTGATATGTAAAAGTGCGAAGTAATGAAACTGATTATTTTTAAATTCAAAGAGCGTTGTCCGTTTACAATGAAGAAAGTTGTCTGGACATGAAGACTGTTTAAAATTAGAGTGTCAATAATTATTTCGTCGAATGTTTTACATCTATAACAGCTAAGAAATTAATAACATGTAGTTATTGCTATTACTCACTACTTGTTTCTATTAAGAAAAATAAGAAAAACAAGTACCGATATCGGTAGTAGTTTCTCGGACCTATATCCCAACTCTAATTCACGCGCATTGATAACAACACTAACGGTTCTGCGTATTGGTGACAATATTATAAATACATGATAGGACAAGGTTTCATGTGTCATTTATGTTTCCTTATATTATAGTCCCGGAGACGGACGTATGTGTACTACCCCAATCGAGTTATGTGTAGAGACTACCATTAATTTATCGCATTAATATGTGCAACCATGAAACGGCTATCCTGCCTGAGCTAATGCTGCCAGAAATATCTTTAAATAAGTTATAAAGAAATTGAAAAATTAGTGACATGACATTGACACAAGTGACATTAGTTCATATAATTTAAAAAAATACAGTATTAAATATACAAGTAGCAATGTAGTACAGTAAAAGTAGACCTTCTCCATATGGTGCTTACAAATAATTCCCGGCAAGCTGATTTTTCCGGGGTCGATGGAGGGATGTCTCCCGAGTAGGGTATTTCAATAGGGGTGATTTCAAAAAAGTTTTTTAGGCAAAGTTGTAAAGAATATTATTATGTAGAAGTTTGCAAAAAAAACACTTATTTTGCAACAAGATAATTTTTCAAAAGAATAATTCCCTGCTGCAAGATGATTTTTTCAGGGTTGATGGATGGGTGTCTCCTGAGTATCCAACGAAAAATTCACACTCCACTCCCTTGTAGGGTGTTGCAATAAAGGTGTTTTTTTAAAATTTTCTTTTGCACACTTGTTTACAATAATAATCTCTACAGCTTTGCCTAATACCATTTTTTTGTAACTGTTGGACGATTTTTGACGATTCATCGCCATATGTGAAAATAGCCACCATATAATGGGTGCTAGGCCGTAAAAAATCAAAGTTACCAAAAAATTTTAGTAGGCAAAGTTGTAGAGAATATTATTATGTATAAGTTTGCAAAAGATAATTAAAAAAACACCACTATTGCAACACCGGTGTGACTTTTTGGTTGGATACTCGGCAGACATCCCTCCATCGACCCTAAAAAATCAGCTTGCCTGGAATTATTTTTTTGAAAAATGATATATTTATTGGATTAATACAGGGCGTCAGAATATACTACTCTGCCTGTCCAACACAAAGGGGATGTTGGTTGTTGAGGCACCCATATAGGCGAGCGGTGCACCCCTAAAAAGATGCGACTAAAAAAGTCGCAGAACTTCCCAAATATAGTTGCGGGATTGAAACCAGTAGAGCAATTACATATAGACGGCGCCGGCGTTGAGGTCGACGTGAGGTATTAAATCATAACCAAAAGAATTGTTTGAATTGATCTCATGTAATTTTCGTGTTTTATCTGCGTCCCTCTCCTATATCTGCGTGAGTTTTTCTTTGCTCATTCTAATTTATTTGTGCGTGTCTGGTCTTTATCTGGTCTAGTTTTATATTTATAAGTAGTTATGCCCCATAATTGTGGTGTACAGCAATGTTCATCTGTGGCGAACCAACATAAGGATTTAATGTTCCATAAGTTCCCCAACTGTGCTTTACTGAGGAAGAAATGGTTAATTAACAGCAATAAGGTCCGGCAAGGAACCCAGCAAGTATACCAAGATCTGCTCAAAACATTTTACTGATGCCTGCTATACTGCTACTAGCATGTATAGATATATAATACCTATTATTAAGTTATTCCATGCTTTAATAGGTACTTATTTTATTTTTAGGTCAATGGAAAATTGTTAGCAATTCAGCGGGTCCAACGTTGTATTTACCAGAACGAAAATATAACATTAGTGTGAAGAATATTGAAAGATCGAAAAGGTATATGAAAAGAAGTAAACTGGACGAAACAATAAGCACATCATGAAACGATGAGGAAATTTTCCAATATGAGCATTGATTTGGTTCCTGATAATTTTAATATTCAGATTGAAAATTAAAATAATACAATTTACCGTGCACCTAGAAGTAACAAATTATTGTATGATATGGAAGCTCAAACCGTTTATTGAACGATTCACACTTTCAATCAGTGCTTAAACAGTTATTAGTTAAAAGAAGGCCTAACTAATATCACACGAGTTTTTAATTGAAACCCAGTTAACACACCTTAACAGGATTTTCTAAGAGCCTATTTCATTTCTTTTGTGAACATTTTGGTGATTCATATTGTAAGATACATGCAGCTTTATCGATAAAAAAATGAACTAATCACAACATTCATGAAATACAAATAAAATCTTGATTATGCTACATTAGCGAGTTTGTTTGACATCGATAATCGTACTGTATCAAAAATAGTTGTGAGTTGGAGTAAAAATGTATGTTTTTCCATAAATTTTTACATTTTTGGAAAGTTAATTTTGCAAATATGAATTAAAAAAATGATCATAAAAATGATATCTGATGATGTCGCCATTATCAGAAAAACATGAAGCGATTTTATAAGTTTTGAAGAAGCATTTTTATCTCCAGTGCATAGATACCGTACAACTCGCTACAATTTTCAATGATATGTCTTTAGTCTATGACTAATTATTGATACCATATAATGATATATTAGCTTAAAAATTCTTTGCTATTCATATTTGTTTTGTGAAAAGTAATCTTGGGTTTGTAGCATTTCATTACATAGAGAAATAAGCAAATAGACGAATAAGAAGGAATATACACTGACCAGTGCTGTATCTGGACATACATACCGTGTGTATGTCCAGATATAGCACTGGTAAGTGTATCTTCCTTCTTATTCGTCCAATATAAATATATATTATATATATTTATATATATATATATATATATATATATATATATATATATATATATATATATATATATATATATATATATATATATATATAAATAATTAACCTACGATGATTATTATTATTCTGTTATCCATTCATTTATGACAAATTGTTCATTTTTTAGCAACTATGTGCCAACTATGCATTCTCGAGGACGATTAATAATAGAAGGAATATGTGCTATCACTGCTATCAAGATTTAGGTTTATAAATTATTGCATGTGTAGCTATTGAAATAGAGTTCAGAGAAAGTTTATATATAAATAATCACTCTTATATAATATATATTGATCTTTTGAAGGACTTGATCTTGATGAAAAAATTAATGATATCATATTAAGCCAACTCCACTACGCTTAATATGTTCTTTACTTTCACCTTGTCGGTTCCGACATCCTGTATTTATTTATTCTATTATTTTCTTTATTAATTTAATATTAACGTATATTGGTATATATATATATATATATATATATATATATATATATATATATATATATATATATATATATATATATATATATATATATATATATATAAAATAAGTTTAATAACTTTATAATTGTATCTTATGACAAAGATAGTTAATAATGACAAGTTAATAATTATCGAAACAACATTTCTTAAATACTTGGTATTCCAATAATAATTTGGCAATATCAATATGCATGTCATGGTCAAAATTAATAAAGAAATGTTGCCTTGTTTCTTTTGAAATATTTTCATCGGAAAAGATTTGCCATCTGATATTTTACTGGATGGTCTTGTGTTATTTAAAATATCTTATATGTTACATGTGATATTAGTTCGAATAAAAAAATAGAAAATATACTTCATAGAGGTAAAATTGTATATTAAGTATGCGGTATGTTTCCAAATATTTTTTATTCTTTTTATCGAAAGTTAAATTAATATTATTTTTCCTCTAATTTTAGAAGTTCACAGTCATGTGATGATATTCCTTGTTTTCTATACTTTAATTTGATAGGCAGATTTGTGATAAAAATTGCAATGCAGTATTACAGCAAATAGAAAAATTCCTCAAATTCCTTGAAAATGCTACCCAATAAAATGTATAAAAGTACCTCGAGAGCATTAGCAATTTGAACATTTGCATAATATCCGGAGAAGAGTTGATTCCTTCTCATCACAAAAGCAGTGTCCCTCCCTTGTATTTTGTTTCCGTTTTAGTCGAATTTCTTACATATTTTTTTTGCGGTTTAGTATGCTACCCAGCAAGTCCGTTCTCCCTAAGGAAGTATATCCTTCCTCGATGTTAGCGAATACCAAGATATAATTTTACCTTGTAGTTATTGGACAAGATCTATATCTTCATAGAATACATTTTAGCCCAGATTGAAACTTACCCTTGTGCTATCCTCGTATAAGGCTCGTCTAGACATCCGAATACCACACAGATTATTGTTAAGTAACATTCGACAAACGAATGGAAAGCTTGCATATACGTAGGCTAATCCTGAGCAAACTATAGTGTTTTCGTTTGATATACAAAAAATTGTGCGGCATTTTACAAAGAAAACCCGTACCAATTACTACAGAAGCGATAAATCACATAATTATGCAATACAAGAGGATATTTAGTGTAAAATTGTATACCGCCACAATTTCTTGTGAATAGAACTAGGGTCTCTAGTCCGCGGCTTAACATATCGGTCGCTATCCCTCTTCAACTCATATAAATCTCATTTCCCTTCTCGTTCACTTAGAAGACACCTGCATAAACAAGCCGGCGATTTACTGGCTTTGCTGTTCAGTGGCGTATCATATGCGCCACCAAGGTGAAGAGACTTCAAAAGATGTCTTATTATGTCACATTTATATATGTGCAAAACCTTAAGCCAAAAAATTATTTAGTTTTGAATGTATTTAAGATATATTGAAAAATTTTGCATGCTGCGTGTACAACTTAGCCAATAACAATTTAAAATAAAAGAAATTGAATTGCTATTGCTCAGCAAGGACCACGAGGAGGTAAGAGCGCCCCTTGCTAGGATAGAACATTGTTAGGTTACTTATTATTAGTATAGGTAAGACTATTAGTAAAATTTATAACAAATTAACTCACCAATTTGCGGAATATGTTATTATTTGCACATATAGTACACTGACATTGGTATTTTTCACTGTCACTTATTAGTAGTACTCTTCAAAAACTCACATCAGAAATTGATATCACTATTCACTATCTGAAAATAAATCACTTTCACTACTGTCTTCATTTACATTTATATTTAGGTACTGATTTAACGGGAGTATCCGGAGTATTCATTCCTCTTGCTTTGGCCATTTTATCCACTACATACGTCTTCAAAGCTGGAAAATGTTGCCTTGTCAGTGTCAACAATTATTCAGCTTTAAGGAGTGAATCATCGTGTTCAATGTTTCTTTCTTCCAGTCATTAATTTGCCCTTTCCGTCATGCAGTTCTGGGCAGCTGTTCTGTTCTACGAGAATGATAAGAAGTATTATCCATCACTATAACAAATCCAGGTTGTAATTTGTCCAGAATTACTTTGAATCAATCCTCGAAAACGGTGGAATTCATGTCTTCATGGTAATCTTTTGTTTTCTTGGATTCAAAGGTTCAAAGTCTGTCATTTACAAAACCACATTCACTACCAATATGCACTTTTATTACACGACGTGCTTTTCCAGTGGGTATCTTCAAGCCTGTAGACCATCCTTCCATAAATGCCTGACGAGAGCTCTTTACATTCTTATCTTGCCATACTTTTGACATACCGTATCCTTCATTTACCCATGTTTCATCCAAAATTTCTATGTCGTGTTGTAAACACCTACCTAATACGGTCAAGGACATATAATAAAGACTCAATCCAATACCTACAACTGCCACTGAGACAATAACAAAAAATATATGTTAATACAACGCGCAATAATATACCTATATGCGTGCACCACCACCCTATAGATGTCTTTCAGGCGATACCAACAGATGAAACGTTCGTTCGAAAAAAAGAAAAAAAATACACTTGCAGTTCGCATCCATTTGCAATTTGTTTTTGATATATTATAAATTAAGTTGAGTTAACATTATTGTTTTTTATTTTATTCCCTATATTAGGATAATTGCGCGCGCTACTGAGCACCGCATTCCATTAGTTTGCATATCAAACGAAAGCACTATAATGCTTTTTATTTTTTGATTTTTGGGTTTTGAATGGTTATTAGCCCAATAAAACTACCCAGTGAGCATACGCGGGCAAATATTTTTCGGTTTTTCGTTTTCAGTGGAGGGGCAAAAAATTGCCCACCAGGCAAATACACAAACGTTGGGAAATCGATATAGATAATTTTCTTTATTTTCAAATTCAGGGGTGCTAACTTCACTGCAGCTAAGCATGTTGTTATCCTTCCTATTTTTTTGAATACCTTAATATAATCATCCTTTTTTTTGACGTTTTAAAGTCAAGATCCTGTTCCCTTTTTAGGCAGATTCCTTGTTAGTGCGATATAAATGACCTATAAAAAGTTTGTTATAAAGAATTTATAAAAAGATAAAGTCTTAAGTTGTATTTAATTTTGTATAAGGCCTCCCGTCCGTAGATTCGCTAGGTAGCCGTCACCCACTTGACGCACTGTCTACTCTCGTTGGATGTTTGGGAGTAATTTTGCGAGATTGCTGCCCCGATTTTCTCCATGAGAAGCCGTGTCCCGTATAGTGAACAGTCGTAAATGACTAAAAGGGCTACAGGGCAGACTGGACAAATTTGTTTTCGATTTTATAGAAATTCCTTCTCAGTACGCGCTTACCTTATCGCCCTGAACCTTTTCATACAAATATATAATTCAAGCCTAGAAGCAAATTCTCTTACGTTTAATGACAAAGTCTTACGAATTAATAACGAAGAACCAACCCTTCCTCGTTATTTAAGTAGTCACTAGCTTTTGTTAGATATTGTTAGATAACATTATTACCAAATTTGGTTAGAGAGGTTGGACTAAAGATTAGGATTAAGTAACAAAATTTGATATGGTAGATACCTAGTTTCTTCAAGGCAAACAGTATAACCAAACAAATAAGTTATGTGTATATTACATCCTGGAGAGGGCTGGACGCTTAGATGTAACGATAGAACTGACTACGACCACGATAACGACGACGACTGAGTTTCCACGAACACCAAAACACTGATACATCGCTCGACGCGCGTTTCGCCAACCAAGTTGGCATTACCCGGAGACGCTTAAAACTTCGTCATTATTAATTATGGTCTCTGATTAATCCGATTGTCTCCGGATGATGCCACTTGGTTGGCGAAACGGCGAATTATAAGTTAGTGTTTTGCTGTCCTTGGAAACTCAGTTGTCGTCGTCGTCGTCAGTGCTGTAAATTACTGTAATATGTTGTTATGTAATGTATTATTAAACCAGTAATGATGTAGTTTTTAAGAATTCGCAACAGTTATAAAATAGTTGTGAAATTCTAAAAATAACTAAAAGTAGTATCATTTTTTGCTACATTGGAACAATAAATATTATGGGAATGTTTACATCATATATGTAAATTGGGCAAATAAATAAATATGCAAATTAGTAATCTACTGGGCGTTAGTAGATAACCTCGATTCAACACACGTAACGGAACCTTGCTTTAGTGACCTTTGCACGCCCATCTAAGCAGAATCTGCTATAAGAAATCGCAATTTTTGTGATATACTGTGATCCATTACGATACGGGAATGTTGATACGATTCAATCAATTTCTAATTCCTGTGAATTATGAATCGTGATTCGTTACGCTAGATATTTTTAACATGAATCCTATATTCCTTAAAGGAATTGAGAGGCAAAATGACGTACTTACCACAACAATAACTCGAACTCCTTTGCCTGATCCTTATTTTTATAAAAACTATAAAAAATTTATAAAAAATCTGAATACAGATATAAAATTGGAAAATGAATTAAAGATGCCTATTATTGGATGATTGATAAACCACATATTATATCAAATATCAATATCTGATACAATCTAAAATATATCATGACTTGTTATGTGAACTAATCAATCAACGTTTTGTTAGTCACCGCATTCGCGATAAATATGGTGTATCAGAATCGCAAAAGTTATTTGGTTAACATACTTAAAGTATACTGTTACATACTCCTTATTCACTGCTTTTTCTTAATTTGATTTGAAACTTGTAGGTAGCACCATTCTGAATAAACAGTAAAATAAATTCAGCAATATATGGATGGCATAAAGTTTGGGCTTTACTTTTAGTAGGCGTTGCGTGGATCTTTCTTGAAAAAAAGTTATAAGATTGACATAAACTGTCATCCTGGAAGTATATTACACAATACATGCCTACTTACATGTCCAAAAGGCTTAGAATCAGGATCTATATATATATATATATATATATATATATATATATATATATATATATATATATATATATATATATATATATATATATATATCTATATATATATATATATATATATATATATATATATATATATATATATATATATATATATATATATATATATATATATATATATATATATATATATATATATATATATATATATATATATATATATATATATATATATATATATATATATATATATATATATATATATATATTTATATATATATATATATATATATATATATATATATATATATATATATATATATATATATATATATATATATATATATATATATATATATATATATTATATATATCTATATATATATATATATATATATATATATATATATATATATATATATATATATATATATATATATATATATAAATATATATATATATATATATATATATATATATATATATATATATATATATATATATATATATATATATATATATATATATATATATATATATATATATATATATATATATATATATATATATATATATATATATATATATATATTATTGAGATAAACGAAAATACTTAAATTACATTCAGTAATGAAAAACTATCGCTCAAACTATAGTATAAGCGCAAACACACATGCATCACGGATCAACGAACAGACTACAGTGGAACGCCAACCAACTACGCGCCCAATTGGTCAGAACGTAATATATTTGTAACTACATTATTAATAGGCACAATAATCTATTTCAAGCATAATTACAATAGACAAGTCACAATAATAATTATAGAGTATCGATCAATAATAAACTATGTCTATATTGTATCCAACGAGAGAATGGACTTGCACTCGAGCGAAAATTCGTCTGTTTTGGTCAGATCTCCGCCCCTTAGAACATTAGTTCAACGCCCTCAACGTCTTAATTGGCTCAGCAGGTAGCCAGGGCCGGCGCCTGGGTCCGATACCTACCTGGTACCTAATTATATAAAGTACCTACTACTGCCTACCTATTCACAGTTTGTATTTGTAGTCTCGTTAGTACGGTTATTTTAGTTGTGTTGTTTACGGTTGTGAAATAAGTTTTAAATTATTATAAGAATGGCAGCAGCAATTGTCCTGGACAATGATCCGTATCATTCGGTAAAAATGGAAAAATACCGCATAGTTCTTGACGAGAAAAAACGACATAATCCAGTGGCTACAAAGTAAAGGAAAAGAAATCGATAATACAATGGTGAAAGCTGAACTACTGCGCATCGTTGGGCTAGAAAAGGAGAAATATAACAAATATATAATCGATGACAAATATATAACGGCCAAAGAACAGAATAAGATTGTACTCAGACTTCCACCGTATCATTGTGAACTGAACCCTATTGAAATGGTTTGGTCGATGGTCAAGGGGTACGTGAAACCTAACAATAAATCTTTCAAATTACCAGAGGTGAAACGATTGCTTGAAGAAGGCATTGCACGAGTAACATCTGAACATTGGAAGAATTCCATTCGTCACATTATAGAGGAAGAACATAGGTTTTGGGAACTTGACCATATTGTTGACCCACCACCACTAATAATTCACGTAAATAGTCAAAGTGATTCTGATGGCAGCGATACAGACTAATTTAAATTTATAATTATATGAAACAATGTACTATTGTTGTAGCTAAATATTAAAAAAAAATAAAAATATCATAAAATGTCTATTTTAGGAATATTTAGGGTTTATATTACTTTCATAATGCTCATACATTTATAATAAATTTATGTTAAATAAATAAAATGTTTTCATGTTTTCAAAATAAAATTTATTTCACCTACTTACGAATTTATTTCATCGAATGACGGTCCTGCGTAGCTCGTTACAGAGCCCCTCCTCTTTAGTCGCCGATGCGCAAAGCAAGTCCATTCTCTCGTTGGATAGAGTATAGATTGAAAGATTAATGCGTAAGCATCATTGTAAAAATGAGGGTTGTGAAAAATGGTCATTGTAAAAATGAGTCCGAGGGTTTCTAGCCACGAACCAGAATGAAATGTAGAGGCAAGACCTCATACATAAATTTAAGTGAGGCAACAGAAAGTGAATCTGATTGTATTGTAGTGTCGATTGTATAATTCGATATTATATAAAGCGAAAATCAAATCGTAAGAGTTTTACATCAAGTTAAGTAAATTAAATATTATGCATCAATCTGATTGGCCAGATTATAACATCACAACAAGAACGCAGTAAGGCAACCAGGAAATGCAAATGTTTTTCAATACGGCATATCCGTAGTAACCATCAACAATTAAGAGAGTCCAGCTAAGGCGGTCGATGAGGTAACAGCCACGCTCCGAGGTTCCATAAAATTTGTTATAAATTGATAGTAAATGTAAAGTAATAATACTAGTGCTAAATAAGCAAGAACACCAGTGTAAAAGGTATACAAGCAGAAATAGTTGCAAAATAAGTGTTTTCGTCGTAATTAACAAGCAAGAAGTGGAGGCTTGGTTTTTGATTAAAATAAAAGGAAAAGGAAATAATTTTCTAAGTAAATTCAAACGATTGAAGAAAATAATTGCAGAAATATAAAATTAATGCTTTGAGGGTGAATATATCCCATAGCAGAGTTTCAGCGAACATAGCGGCATCCCAGAGGCAGTACGGCAACTAGATCAGCTAGATGACACCACCAGAGCCCATCAGCACATGTTAGTTCGTGTACCAACAAGTGATATCAAGAAAAGTGATAAGTTTTGTGCGTGGTAATAAAAACTTTAACATTATTTTCAAAGGTATCAATTTCAACCTTTGCTAGTTTTAAGAGACATTGTGACTTGGTCCCATGTAGTAGATATAAGTTACGTAGGTTTGCGTAGGCTAGAATTAAGGTTTCCACATTTTGTTTAATTTATTATCTATATATGATAATAAACTTAGTCATATCTAATCAACTTATTCTTTCTTGTTCTTTTGAAAATTTTCAGGAATTAATTTAAAATAATACAATTTGAGATTACACTTCCTCTTTAAATGCTTCTGCAGAATTCTATTGTATATGCAATTCAATATTTTCTAGCATATAGCTAGGAAAAGTAGTTGTTTTAATAGATTCTACAAGATTTTATACATTTTAAAGTTTAACTAATGTGACATAAATGTCACTAAAAATGATGAAGTATTAATATTTTAAAATCAAGTATAAATGACTAATAAAACAAATCGTACATCACTCTGAAGATCCTCAATGAAGATGAAAGAACTTGTACAAGTTATTTCACCTTCATTGAACTTGTACAACTTCCAAGTGATTCGTTTCCGTATATATATCCAGATATGCAACTGGTAAGTGTGTCTTCCTTATTTTTCAGTTATTTGCTTATTTCTCTATGTAATGAATTGCTACAAACCCAAATATTTTCTTTTAGCAAAGCAAATATGAACAGCAACGAACTCAAAATAATTTTGGCATTGGAATAACTCGCAGGATTTTACTTTCGATCAGAAAAGTACTGGTTTTAATCGATTATAACAATCGATTGAATAATGTTCCAATAATACTCTTTGTCAACTATTGTAGCTTTGTCAACCTTTGGTTTTATTGGTTAATTCGCTAATAGTCACAGCAAAATAGGTTTTTTAGGAGAAATAATTCATAAAGTTTACAAAATTTAGATGCGAACTCCTTACAGAAATGCAAATACAGATCAAGAGTTCCCACCTCTCAGGAGGGTGCTTCATCTCCTTTTGCTTCAGAAAACAACCTCTAATGTGACCTGAAGCAATTTTTTTGATTTTTCTCAGAAACTGTCATTTATGTTTCTTAAATTTTTTTCTATCTTTAACTCAACTCTCACAAATATGGTTTGAAAAATTTGAATATGTTGTTGTTAGTCAAAAACGACAAAAACATCTGGAAATATATTGACCATGGAAAATTGACTACGGAAAATGTTGTTATTACTATGTCTCTTATATTCGAGCCTGTTTCCACACCATCGCTGAGGTGAGCTGTCGGCGCGTTTTTTTTTTGAAGTGGTTTCCCAAGTTTTTTATCAAGTTTTTATCGACAATTATGCCATCCCTGATGATGAAAATAATGATTTTATTGTATCATATGACACAAATTATGACGATCGTCATATTTTCGTGTTTTTCTTTCTCCAAAAGTTCTATTAAAGTTAGCCACTAACGTAAAGCATATTCATGCTGATGCAACTTACAAACTTGTTTGGCAAGTTTCCCTGTATTAGTAGTGAGTGAGAACAACAGTTGTAACTAGGGAGTTTTATCCATTTGGATTGGGTATTTGTTCAAACAAACAAACCGAGGACTTAATTTTTTTGTTTAAAACCTTAAAATTAGAAATAAAAAAAATTGGTGAATAAATATGCCCTACACTGATAGTTTGTGATGCCTATAATACCATTCAGAATGCTTTTAAGCAAGTTTTTGGAAAGGAACCAGTAATTATACCGTGTCGGAAGCACATGAAGAAAAATGTGCATTGAAACGCAGAACAACTTATGCACCCTAAATCAGACGTGAAGAAAATCATAAGTGACGTAGATGTTCTTCAACTAAGCCGTTTTTCAGAGAGCGTCACATTTTATTGAAATCCTTTCTCTGAGAAGTGGCAGTGGTTTGAGGGTAATTCGGAAACTGCCTAGCACCAATAATGCTCTGGAAGCATTTAATCGTGTCATTAAAGATGAAAACACTGGTCCAAAAAAAAACAAACAAATTACAACTGGAAGAACTTCTGTCAGCTGTACATATTTAAGTCCATCGCAAGACACACATGCATTCACCGAAAATGACCTGACGAAGAATAAGGAAATGGACTTTGACTTATTTGATGACTATAAAGTAGTAATGGTTAAAATTTGGAGTACCATTTTACCAAACATGGACATGGAAACAAAAATGGACTGATGGAATTTGTGATTATTCACAATACTTTAAAAAAAAATTGCAAGTACATTGTTAGTACACCGGCCGAAACCAAAGCCCTAGGTATGAAGCGGTATGAGATTTATTATATACTGGTTATATTTAAAAAAACTTACTGTCATATTTTTTTTAGCTTTGAGGTTCTTTGGTATTCATATTTGTTTTGTGAAAAGTAATCTTCGGTTACAAACCCAAGATTATTATATATATATATATATATATATATATATATATATATATATATATATATATATATATATATATATATATATATATATATATATATATATATATATATATACATATATATATATATATATATATACATACATATATATATATATATATATATATATATATATATATATATATATATATATATATATATATATATATATATATATATATATATATATATATATATATATATATATATATATATATATATATATATATATATATATATATATATATATATATATATATATATATATATATATATATATATATATATATATATATATATATATATATATATATATATATATATATATATATATATATATATATATATATTGGATTTCAATATATATATATATATATAATAATCTTGGGTTTGTAACCGAAGATTACTTTTCACATTATCCGATAACAACATTTTCCGTAGTCAATTTTCCATGGTCAATATATTTCCAGATGTTTTTGTCGTTTTTGACTAACAACAACATATTCAAATTTTTCAAACCATATTTGTGAGAGTTGAGTTAAAGATAGAAAAAAATTTAAGAAACATAAATGACAGTTTCTGAGAAAAATCAAAAAAATTGCTTCAGGTCACATTAGAGGTTGTTTTCTGAAGCAAAAGGAGATGAAGCACCCTCCTGAGAGGTGGGAACTCTTGATCTGTATTTGCATTTCTGTAAGGAGTTCGCATCTAAATTTTGTAAACTTTATGAATTATTTCTCCTAAAAAACCTATTTTGCTGTGACTATTAGCGAATTAACCAATAAAACCAAAGGTTGACAAAGCTACAATAGTTGACAAAGAGTATTATTGGAACATTATTCAATCGATTGTTATAATCGATTAAAACCAGTACTTTTCTGATCGAAAGTAAAATCCTGCGAGTTATTCCAATGCCAAAATTATTTTGAGTTCGTTGCTGTTCATATTTGCTTTGCTAAAAGAAAATATTTGGGTTTGTAGCAATTCATTACATAGAGAAATAAGCAAATAACTGAAAAATAAGGAAGACACACTTACCAGTTGCATATCTGGATATATATACGGAAACGAATCACTTGGAAGTTGTACAAGTTCAATGAAGTTGAAATAACTTGTACAAGTTCTTTCATCTTCATTGAGGATCTTCAGAGTGATGTACGATTTGTTTTATTAGTCATTTATACTTGATTTTAAAATATTAATACTTCATCATTTTTAGTGACATTTATGTCACATTAGTTAAACTTTAAAATGTATAAAATCTTGTAGAATCTATTAAAACAACTACTTTTCCTAGCTATATGCTAGAAAATATTGAATTGCATATACAATAGAATTCTGCAGAAGCATTTAAAGAGGAAGTGTAATCTCAAATTGTATTACTTTAAATTAATTCCTGAAAATTTTCAAAAGAACAAGAAAGAATAAGTTGATTAGATATGACTAAGTTTATTATCATATATAGATAATAAATTAAACAAAATGTGGAAACCTTAATTCTAGCCTACGCAAACCTACGTAACTTATATCTACTACATGGGACCAAGTCACAATGTCTCTTAAAACTAGCAAAGGTTGAAATTGATACCTTTGAAAATAATGTTAAAGTTTTTATTACCACGCACAAAACTTATCACTTTTCTTGATATCACTTGTTGGTACACGAACTAACATGTGCTGATGGGCTCTGGTGGTGTCATCTAGCTGCTCTAGTTGCCGTACTGCCTCTGGGATGCCGCTATGTTCGCTGAAACTCTGCTATGGGATATATTCACCCTCAAAGCATTAATTTTATACTTCTGCAATTATTTTCTTCAATCGTTTGAATTTACTTAGAAAATTATTTCCTTTTCCTTTTATTTTAATCAAAAATCTCTTCTGCGGCTGGGACGCCACCAAGCCTCCACTTCTTGCTTGTTAATTACGACGAAAACACTTATTTTGCAACTATTTCTGCTTGTATACCTTTTACACTGGTGTTCTTGCTTATTTAGCACTAGTATTATTACTTTACATTTACTATCAATTTATAACAAATTTTATGGAACCTCGGAGCGTGGCTGTTACCTCATCGACCGCCTTAGCTGGACTCTCTTAATTGTTGATGGTTACTACGGATATGCCGTATTGAAAAACATTTGCATTTCCTGGTTGCCTTACTGCGTTCTTGTTGTGATGTTATAATCTGGCCAATCAGATTGATGCATAATATTTAATTTACTTAACTTGATGTAAAACTCTTACGATTTGATTTTCGCTTTATATAATATCGAATTATACAATCGACACTACAATACAATCAGATTCACTTTCTGTTGCCTCACTTAAATTTATGTATGAGGTCTTGCCTCTACATTTCATTCTGGTTCGTGGCTAGAAACCCTCGGACTCATTTTTACAATGACCATTTTTCACAACCCTCATTTTTACAATGATGCTTACGCATTAATCTTTCAATCTATACTCTATCCAACGAGAGAATGGACTTGCTTTGCGCATCGGCGACTAAAGAGGAGGGGCTCTGTAACGAGCTACGCAGGACCGTCATTCGATGAAATAAATTCGTAAGTAGGTGAAATAAATTTTATTTTGAAAACATGAAAACATTTTATTTATTTAACATAAATTTATTATAAATGTATGAGCATTATGAAAGTAATATAAACCCTAAATATTCCTAAAATAGACATTTTATGATATTTTTATTTTTTTTTTAATATTTAGCTACAACAATAGTACATTGTTTCATATAATTATAAATTTAAATTAGTCTGTATCGCTGCCATCAGAATCACTTTGACTATTTACGTGAATTATTAGTGGTGGTGGGTCAACAATATGGTCAAGTTCCCAAAACCTATGTTCTTCCTCTATAATGTGACGAATGGAATTCTTCCAATGTTCAGATGTTACTCGTGCAATGCCTTCTTCAAGCAATCGTTTCACCTCTGGTAATTTGAAAGATTTATTGTTAGGTTTCACGTACCCCTTGACCATCGACCAAACCATTTCAATAGGGTTCAGTTCACAATGATACGGTGGAAGTCTGAGTACAATCTTATTCTGTTCTTTGGCCGTTATATATTTGTCATCGATTATATATTTGTTATATTTCTCCTTTTCTAGCCCAACGATGCGCAGTAGTTCAGCTTTCACCATTGTATTATCGATTTCTTTTCCTTTACTTTGTAGCCACTGGATTATGTCGTTTTTTCTCGTCAAGAACTATGCGGTATTTTTCCATTTTTACCGAATGATACGGATCATTGTCCAGGACAATTGCTGCTGCCATTCTTATAATAATTTAAAACTTATTTCACAACCGTAAACAACACAACTAAAATAACCGTACTAACGAGACTACAAATACAAACTGTGAATAGGTAGGCAGTAGTAGGTACTTTATATAATTAGGTACCAGGTAGGTATCGGTACCTGGTATAAATATATCCAGGGTGAAAATTGGATTTTTTTCGAGAATTTTCGAAGAAACAATTAATACATACAACCAACAAATGATTTTAGTTTTGACTAAGCAAGCAATTTCTGTATCACTCCCTCTTTGAATGCTTCAGAACTCTATTGTATATATAATTCAATATTTTCCCGCATATAGTTGGAAAAAGTAGTTGTTTTTCAATAGGTTCAACAAGATTTTATGCATTTTAAAGTTTAACATCTTCTGGATAACTGTATGCCTAATGCTTTTATATATAATATGTTCAAATAGAACAAATATAAATAGTATACTAGGTTTGTGTATTCTAAGAATGAGTTCCGTCAAAAACTAATGTCATAAAACGTCACTGCAAGTGTTGGTGTATTGGTAATTTAAATTCAAGTATGAATGATCAATGAAATAAATCGTATACTGCTCTGAAGATCCTCAAGAAAGGTGAAAGAACTTGTACAACTTCTAAGTGGTTCGTTTTCATATGCATAGTGATTCATTTCCGTATGTGTGTCCAGATATAGTACTGGTAAGTGTGTTTTCTTTCTTATTCGTCTAGTTGCTTATTTCTATATAATGAAATGCTACAAACCCAAGATTACTTTTCACAAAATATATATATATATATATATATATATATATATATATATATATATATATATATATATATATATATATATATATATATATATATATATATATATATATATATATTGGATTTCAATGTGGATGTGGATTTGCAGAGATAAAACACATAAGTGATACGAAGAAACTTTGAAACTTTTGTGTACAGATACACATTTCTTTTTTTCGAAATCGAGAAATCATTAAATTAACAAAATTACAATTTTTAAAAATACAAAATTATGCCACAGATACTACACAGCTTTGTTGTGTGTTAATTTGCCGTTTATCACTCCACCACTTACTTGAAAAACTCGTAAAACGGATTATTTTCCTGATTATTTCTCGTTTTTTAGTGCTGATTTCGATATTCTTTAGTGAAGATTTAAAAAAATATTGTAATTATTATTTATAAAATTTATTAAAAGGGGAATTTAATAAATTAATAAAACTATTTAGGCAAGAAAATGTATATATTATATTATATCTATTATTTTAAATGACTATAAGAAAATATGGTAACTCGATGTTTCTAAGTTTCTTTTTATTTTAAATTGTAATTTTTATGTTTATTTTTATGTATTTCCCACTTTTCCCATGTAATTTCCTATTTTAAAGCATGCTACAAAAACTGGTTGCCATTTTCCTTATCTTGCTAATAATAAGATGCTCATGATATATTATTTGACAATAGATAAGTAAATTTATGATTAATTATCTAATTAGTTGTTAATCATGACAAATATATCTAGGAAATGACAACTTAGTCCACCTATACGTGAAATACGATCAGGAATGGCGTCAAAGGACGTAGGCGTCTAGACGCTAGATAGGAATACCGAGACCACAGTACATATAAGGAGGCTGATTAATGAAATAAAACGGTTTTTATAAGATTTAGAGCGGTTGTTGACCAAACGACGTTATTATCAAGGCTGAATGTGGGTATTATGCGAAAATTATAGAATCCCGGGTGGAATATATTTTAACAGATTTACTTACTTACTTGCTACATATTAAATAGCTTCTTTCTTATTCAAGAATTTACAAATTTGCTAGTGCTTACATAAGTTTATAATTTTATTTGTGGTGTGATTTCCAATAGATCCATTCTCTCATCTTGCAATAATAGTTTAATCAAACCTATGGTTTAAAGTGGAAAGTTCTGGTATAATTATTTTTATTGTTTCATTTTATGCCTTTTGGTGTGCTGAACATAAATCTGTAGGTGTCTAATAAAAATTTTCCCCGCAAATATGAGAAATCATCAAAAATACACTAAAAATAATGATTTTAATGGTTTTTGGTTTATAACTTGCAAACTAAGCTACTTATAGAAAAGTGTTCCGGTAGTAAAACAAAAAGGAGAAAATTAACTACAATATGTCTCTATATATGAACATTTTTTTGGGTGAATTTTTGGAAAATAGCAAAACACCATTTAGTTAAAAAATATTCTATATACTAATAAAAGAGACGAATTTTTGTACAATAATTTACATGTATTTAAGTAACTAAAACAACCTCTCTTAAGCACAGGTTATATATTTTTTTAGGGCAGGCTTGCAGTTCTTCTACGCCTGAAACAAATAAATAATCAGTGATTTAATTCCAGATATTTGACAATTTATTTAATAGAAATGAAAGCAGTAACTAAGTAAGCACCTAACTAAGAATTTTTGTCGAATTTATTTTTATTCAGGTATAAATACGAGCCCTCTTAGATACGGGTTCCATAGTTTGTTCAGGGCGCCTTCCAGTTCTTTTACACCTGAAACAAATACGCGACTTAATTCCAAATGCTTGACAACTTACTAAATAGATATGAGTGAATAAAATAAATAAAGGTGAAATAGAATTATCCATGCATAGTCACCTACAGGTAATTCAGGGACCGTCGGGTCATCCTCTACTTCTTCTTCAATTTCTACAACGGACATGTTATTGTAGCTGTTCCCGCAGTTGAGGCACATATTGGACCAGTTAAGGCCTGCTTTTTTTACATCCACAATTAGTCTGACAGGCTTCATGTATTTGCAAGAAATTATTTTTAAAACGCTTCTGGTGCTTATGGCTGTAGCGTTGGTACTGATCTTTTTAATTTCCTAGCCATTGTTGTACTTGAAAGTACTAAACTCAACGAATGTTGCTGGTAACACTTAGCAGTTTCTTGTTGGTTCATTGATTTGCTCCGTGCTATGGAAGTGAGTAAAGCTGTATATACTATATTATGATCAGACGGTGGAGCATTTATAAATAGCAGACAAGCAACGTAGGTTGTGCCAAAGGGGAGACCACTCATAAAACCACTCATAAAACAACTCCATATTGGAATTCCATGTACATCTTTCCATTTGCCATAAAGCCAAATGAGGTCTGCCAAAGAGGGTGTGGCAGTATCAGGTGAAACAAGTAGCTGTTTGAGATCCTCAATTTTGATACCCTTTAAGCTAAGACAACCTCCTTTCTCAAAATGTAGATATTAATGAAACAGCTCCCATCTCACCAACTAGTTGAGCTGGTAATGTTTCATGTACTCGCACAATTCTATGATTTGGAGCAATAGCATTTTTAGGGGGTATCAAGTGTATTCCCCCCATTGCATGGAAGGCATTACAAACTTCAAATTCATGTTCTACACCAAGAAACTCGACTCGAATGTTTCCTCGACTTTTCAACACTCTTTTGTGTGGATACCGTAGAACGTACAAAAACTACTACAAGACATAAATTGTAGGTAATTTTTAAATTAACTTGCTTTGGAAGTTTAAGCTAAAATCCACTTAAAAACATTTTTTTGGTGTTTTTTGATGATTTCTCATATTTACGAGGAAAATTTGTTGGACAACTTAAATTGCATGTTCCACACAGCAAGAAACAAATATATACGTTAAATTTAAAAGTGAAATTGATATTTTCAAAAATATTTTCCATGTCGGAAGGTACCTACGTACTTAATATACTATTACTACTTAACAATTTAATTGTCAATTACTTGACATTTAAAGTGACACATTTGAAAACCATTTGACGTTAGGAAACGTCTTAATTTTCATAACTACGAATAGTACGAATACTAAAATATTTCAACTGGTGATGAAACTTGTGTTTCACCATCAGTTATGAAATTTGTACTACAAAATATGAACTTCAATGTGGATCGTATTTATTCAACATTAGCATTCATAAACTCTAACTGTTATAGATATTTATAAAACAATTAGTGCAATTATTGAGATTAACTCCAGTTGACTAAGGAGTTTTCGCATTTGTATATATTTGTGTATTTTCCACCGATGCCGATGTTTCTCCGAGAATTCTGCGGACCCATTGCTCTGCTTATTTTCTATGGAATTTTCTACATAGCTATCTACCCCTGTATTCGACTTCTATCGTCATATTGTTTATTTTTTAGAATATCTGCCCCAGAATCTGCAGGCAGTGTAATTGATGATCTTCGGAAACAGTGACCAGTAAATAAAATAAACCGCAAATAAACCAGCATGCCACTTGCGCTAGGCAGTTTAGTCAAATAGTGCACAAGGGGGGCTCGAAGTGGAAAGTTCTGATGTAATTGTTTTTGGTGATTTATTTTATGTTTCTTGGTGTGTAGAACATGAATTTGAAGTTTGTAATGCCTTCCATGCAATGGGGGGAATACACTTGATGCCCCCTAAAAATGCTATTGCTCTAAATCATAGAATTGTGCGAGTACATGAAACATTACCAGCTCAACTAGTTGGTGAGATGGGAGCTGTTTCATTAATATCTACATTTTGAGAAAGGAGGTTGTCTTAGCTTAAAGGGTATCAAAATTGAGGATCTCAAACATCTACTGGTTTCACCTGATACTGCCACACCCTCTTTGGCAGACCTCATTTGGCTTTATGTCAAATGGAAAGATGTACATGGAATTCCAATATGGAGTTGTTTTATGAGTGGTTTTATGAGTGGTCTCCCTTTTGAAACAACCTACGTTGCTTGTCTGCTATTTATAAATGCTCCACCGTCTGATCGCAATATAGTATATACAGCTTTACTCACTTCCATAGAACGGAGCAAATCAATGAACCAACAAGAAACTGCTAAGTGTTACCAGCAACATTCGTTGAGTTGAGTACTTTCAAGTACAACAATGGCTAGGAAATTAAAAAGATCAGTACCAACGCTACAGCCATAAGCACCAGAAGCGTTTTAAAAAATTTCTTGCAAATGCATGAAGCCTGTCAGACTAATTGTGGATGTAAAAAAAGCAGGCTTTAACTGGTCCAATATGTGCCTCAACTGTGAGAACAGCTAGAATAACATGTCCGTTGTAGAAACTGAAGAAGAAGTAGAGGATGACCCGACGGTCCCTGAATTACCTGTAGGTGACTATGCATGGATTCTATTTCACCTTTATTTATTTTATTCACTCATATCTATTTAATAAGTTGTCAAGCATTTGGAATTAAGTCGCGTATTTGTCTCAGGTGCAGAAGAACTGGAAGGCGCCCTGAAGAAACTATGGAACCCGTATCTAAGAAGGCTCGTATTTATACCTGAATAAAAATAAATTCGACAAAAATTCTTAGTTAGGTGCTTACTTAGTTAATGCTTAGTTAGTTACTGCTTTCATTTCTATTAAATAAATTGTCAAATATCTGGAATTAAGTCACTGATTATTTATTTGTTTCAGACGTAGAAGAACTGGTAGGCTGCCCTCAAGAAACTATGGAACCCGCGTGTCTAGGAAGGCTCGTATTTATTCCTATATATAAATAAATTGGACTTAAATTCTTAATAGGTATGTACTGTATCATATATACCGGGTGCCTACGATATTACTAGACAGCCTATAACTGTCAAAAAATATATTGGTTTCAAATTTTGAGAATTTATATGGTTGACTACGGTGCCCAGTTTGATTGAGTCAAGATCTGATTTTCATGTTCGGTTTAACCAGAAACAGTATAAACTTTGTTATTTTTAATGGAATACCCTGTATATTATCCGAATTTTAGATTGCCCAGGAAATTGTAGATCTAAAACATTTAGCATATCCTATATCTATCTTTGACAGTTTTCGAGAAAATGGCGTTGAAAATGTCATATCAATCATAAATAATTAAGTATTTCATTTTCACATAAAACAAATGAATGTAGGAACAAATCTGTGACGGTTATTTAAATTTTTTGGTGAGTAAAATTTGTTAATCATAGAAATTTCATTTCCGACCGGGAGTACTACAAAAAGTGATATTCAGGGTCAAATTACTTAAGATATTTTTAATAAAACACCCTGTATTGAACCTTAAATTTGTATTCTACTAACCTTTCTGGATATTTTTTGGTTCTGGTCTCTGATCTCATAATCTATTAGGTTTAGAGAGGGGACTCTAAACCTAACAGTTTATATGAGATATTTGCGACTGAATTTTTTCTAATGCAGATTTGTGACATAATTTATAGTGCAGGTGAACATGCAGTCGCCGATATCTCATAAACAATTAGGTTTACAGAGGTTAGAGACCAGAAACAAAGGTTAGTAAAATGTAAATTTAAGGTTCAATACAGGGTGTTCCATTAAAAATATCGAGGTAATTTGACCCTGAATATCACTTTTCATAGTAGGTACTTCCGGTTCAGCGGGAAATGAAATTTTTACTCACTAAAAAACTTAAATAACCGTAACAGATATCTTCCTACATTCATTTGTTTTATGTGAAAGTGAAATAATTTATGTTTGATATAACATTTTCAACCGCCATTTTCTCGAAAACTGTCAAAGATAGATATAAGATGCTACATGTTTTGGACTTATAATTTCCTGAAAAATCTAAATTTCTAATAATATACAGGATGTTCTATTAAAAATAACAGTATTTATACTGTGTTCGGTTAAACCGGAAATGAAAATCGGATCTTGAGGCGGTCAAACTGTAGTCAACCATATAAATTCCCAAAATTTGAAACCGATATCTTTTATTAAAAGGAAGTTATAGGCTGGCTAATAATATCGTAGGCACCCGGTATATATTCAATAAATTGTTAAATATCTGGAAATAAATCACTGGTTATTTGTTTCAGGCGTAGAAGAACTGGAAGCCTGCCCTAAAAAAATTATGTAACCCGTGCTTAAGAGAGGTTGTTTTCGTTACTTAAATACATGTAAATTATTGTACAAAAATTCGTCTCTTTTATTAGTATATAGAATAATTTTTAACTACATGAAATTAAAAATGTAAGTTAATGGTGTTTTGCTATTTTCCAAAAATTACCCCGATATTTCGACACTCTTTTTCGTGGAAACCATACGACACCCAAAAAAATGTTCATATATAGAGACATATTGTAGTTAATTTTCTCCTTTTTATTTCACTACAGGAACACTTTTCTATAAGTAACTTAGTTTGCAAGTTATAAACCAAAAACCATTAAATTCATTATTTTTAGTGTTTTTTTGCTGATTTCTCATATTTGCGGGGAAAATTTTTATTAGACAACTACATATTCATGTTCAGCACACCAAAAGGCATAAAATGAAACAATAAAAATAATTATACCAGAACTTTCCACTTCAAACCATAGGTATTATTAAACTATTATTGCAATATGAGAGAATGGATCTATTGGAAATCACACCACAAATAAAATTATAAACTTATGTAAGCACTAGCAAATTTGTAAAATCTTGAATAAGAAAGAAGCTATTTAATATGTAGCAAGTAAGTAAGTAAATCTGTTAAAATATATTCCACCCGGGTTTCTATAATTTTCGCACAATACCCACATTCAGCCTTGATAATAACATTGTTTGGTCAACAACCGCTCTAAATCTTATAAAAACCGTTTTATTTTATTAATCAGCCTCCTTATAATGTACTGTGGTCTCAGTATTCCTATCTAGCGTCTAGACGCCTACGTCCTTTGACGCCATTCCTGATCGTATTTCACGTATAGGTGGACTAAGTTGTCATTTCCCAGATATATTTGTCATGATTAACAACTAATTAGATAATTAATCATTAAATTTACTTAGCTATTGTCAAATAATATATCATGAGCATCTTATTATTATCAAGATAAGGAAAATGGCAACCAGTTTTTGTAGCATGCTTTAAAATAGGAAATTACCTGGGAAAAGTGGGAAATATATCAAAATAAACATAAAAATATCAGTTTAAAATAAAAAGAAACTTCGAGTTACCATATTTTCTCATAGTCATTTAAAATAATAGATATAATATAATATAAACATTTTCTTGCCTAAATAGTTTTATTAATTTATTAAATTCCCCTTTTAATAAATTTTATAAATAATAATTAAAATATTTTTTTTAAATCTTCACTAAAGAATATCGCAATCAGCAGTAAAAAACGAGAAATAATCAGGAAAATAATCCGTTTTACGAGTTTTTCAAGTAAGTGGAGGGTGGAGTGATAAACGGCAAATTAACACACAACAAAGCTGTGCAGTATCTGTGGCATAATTTTGTATTTTTAAAAATTGTAATTTTGTTAATTTAATGATTTCTCGATTTCGAAAGAAAAGAAATCTGTACACGAAAGTTTCTTTGTATCACTTATGTGGTTTATCTCTGCAAATCCACATCCACATTCGTGAGATCCAAAAAAATCAAAAAGTGATAAAACAAGAAAGAAAAAAGCGAAATAATCCAAATACACATTCATGATAAAAAGTTCAACTTTAAGTGTTTAGGTGCACAAATAACTTTTATTACTTAAAAAAAATACTTTTTAAATTTTTTTAAATTAAAATAATACAAAACGTAACAAATATTAATTAATTTAAATACAAGTAGGAATAAATAATACTTTTTTACAAAGAATTTTTTTCGTTCGTATCGAATACGATGGTTGTACCCACAGCAGCAATGGACTAATACCTACACTTAGAATTTTTTTATATTTTTATTATATGAACCTATTAGTACGACAAAAATAAACCTAAATTAATTACTACCTGAAATTTTCAATAAGTAGTTTAGGTAATAATTAAATTGATGGTAATGACGTCATTAGTTCCGAAAATTTTACGTGCATTAAATTGGCATTATTAATGCCAATTTAATGCGCGTAAATTTTCCAATTTCACAAAAATTGTGTATTACACAATTTTCGTGAAATAAACATAATTATTTATCTGTATTATTTATCTAAGACTTCTTATTATTAATAAACGAAAATAAATGGGAAATAAGAATATTATATAGGATTGAGTAAATCAATTTTAATTGATCCCAATGGGTTTAATGACGTCAGAGAGGAACTTTCTTATTTCTTTTTGGGCAAACGGCAGAGAAAAAAAATTCGCAAAAAATTCCATAAACTTATTTCATCGCCTACTATCCGATAACGTCGTTATTTAAAATTGGTGTATTAGTCCATTAATCGTCTCTAATATTTAAATTAAACAAATTAAACACCAATCATTAAGTTGGCATAAATTACGTTACGAAATATTGCAAAAATTATTATTCATTTTAAATAATAGGCGAAAATAGTGCTATGTACAACACGCTAGAAAAACACTTTCAGTAGGTGGTTTCATGAAAAACGGAATGCGTATGTGAAAATGCTACTTTTTTGTCTAGTTAAGTAAATGGCTATATTCAATATTATTAAGATATTAAAAAGGGTACAAAAGAAGTTAAGGCGTTTTTGAGATTTTCAATTTGCATCGATGATCGTAGTATTGACAGCTGCTTTAGCTATTTTTTTTCTTTCGCTCCTGATTGACGTATTTTGTTTAAATTTTCCTTCCTTTTCTCCGAGTTTTTCCATTTTTAAAATTTTGGGGTGCCCAATTTATGGTTAATAGTTCGGCCATAACAGTTAACGATCTATAGTGTGGAAAGTATGCCTGTAAGTAGCTTTAGTGTCAAAAAAAAATTCAGTATTACAATATTTTCACATATTTTTTTTCCTACAAACGTCAGCAAAAAGTATAATTTGTAACGCATGCTGTCACTAAATCGTCATTTTATAGCACTTATGTTAAAAGTAATTTACTTTTAGCACTGGTGCTCAAACTAAATGTGATATACTTTTACCACTGGTGCGAAAATAGGAAACAATGAAGAAATTGTAAATCAAAGAAATATTGATTTAGTTAATTATATGTGCATTGTACAATTGTACAGTTAGAGAAACTACAATTGAAATAAGTAATTATATAGCCAATCTTAGTAGCTGTAGTAGTAATTATTTCTGTGAAACATGTACTAGGTAGGGTAGGAAGCAATGATATTCACAATGATATGTTTTGGATAAAATTTGGCCCACTATGCTCTTCTTGTTTTGTAGCTAACGAGTCTTCTACATACATAACCTTCTGCTATTGAACTTAACTTCCATCCACCATGTCTCCTCATTATAGTAAGGTTAGCATCAGAGTATGGCCACAAACTAAGTAGAGCTGAAGATCGTCGAAAGCAATGTCCAGTATAAAGGTGAAAATCAGGTAAATTTAGGAATTCAGCAATATTGGCAGGCAATTCAAGTATCTTAACAAATATGTTGCTTCCAACAGGAGTCGTGGCCGCATGTATTTTATGACAATTCTTGAATGGTTAATCTTCGCTGGACGAAGGGCTATGTACTTTTTATAGTAGTTCAAATATAATGTACTAGTAATAACGAAAGTTTGTTGCACATTAGTTTTTGTGTCTGGTGTTAAGTTGCACAGTTCTTCGTTACGACATGCTTCAAGCACACTTAAAATTACGGTAACCTTCTGTTATTTAAAATTTGATGACGAACACAAAGCTACTAAAATTTTGGTCTCCGACGAAAATTGGCGCCTTTAGTTTTTACCAGATCAACTGTATTAATACTCTTTGCTTTTCACAGAGAAGAGGAGGTCTTTGGTGATTTGTTTGTATGGTATTTCGTTATAAATCCATATACTCACCTAGGGCGTTATTTCTGATACATAATGCCCACGTTATTTCTGAAGTATCTCAAAATACGATAATATTACAAAATAACAGATTAGTAAGAATATTTAATCAGATTAGAATTAGTAAGAAGATACTAAGAATATTTTCGGGGTTTTCTATATTTTTAATTTTAAGAGCTTATATACTTTATAAGCTTAAAATATTTCGTTGTTAGTAAGGTAATTTTTTTATAGAAGTAATAGATAAAATGTTATGCGTTCATATAATAAATTACATTTTATGTATAAAATTTATTTCTACATACGTATAATACATTACTCATCAAATAACAAATAAACTTTGATTATATCTAATGGGATGCATAACAACAAGTGAAACTAAAAACAATAACCGCAATTGAAATAATAGTACCATTAATATTGTATGTAACAGAACTCAAATAGGTACTTCGTTTTAGAACATTAAAAAATCTGTTAGGTATATTAATTACAATTTTATACCCAATTTGTTAGGTAAGTCAAAACTACAACATTTTACTACAAAGTACTATTACTCAATAGGATACCATACAAATTCAAAGCTCTTTAATCCAAATGACTTTTCAGTGCCTTCTTTTGGTGTATCAGCAGAATCTAATCCAAGATTAATAAACTTAAACTTGGGTCTATATCCATTTTCATCAGCGACATAAGTGACCACTCTGCTAATTCCGTCTCTTCCATTAACAAAGTAGCCCCCAATTTTGGCGCCATTCTTAAGTCCTTTCTCGTAATGTCCGTGGAATCCAACAGTGTAATGGAATTTGTACAGTATATCTTTTACGTCTTTCTCTTCAACGCCGTTTGGCAATCCATCAACCATACCTGGATATTTGTCCTTAATTGGAATATCCAATTGTTTTCTTCCTCCTACGTGAATGACGTTATTCGACATGGAAATTGGTGGTAATGTTGATACCTCATCATTGGACTGTATTCGTGAATTAATTGCAAGACCACTATCACCACCAAATGGTGTGTTTCCACTTAAGGCTCCACCTAAAATGTAAATGCACATGATGTGATATATTCAAGATTGCGACAAATATGTAATATATTACTTAGCAAAAAACAAACAACCACAACAACAGGAACACAACCTTAATAGCAAAATATTACCAGTAACTCAACAGTTGTAGCGAAATATCCCTAGTAGAAAAGTAAAGGTCTCAAGGATCTCAATATGTCTCAAATGTCTTAATATCAAGAATGAACTAATGTGTTAGGCAGCGGCTTGAAATAATTTCCGGTGTAAGTAGGTACTTTACACTCCTATTTACACTGACATGATATACAAAATTTAAACTTATCTTGTAATATATAAATTTAAAGAAAATTATAATACCTGGTTGTTGATAATACTGGTCTTGTTGATTGAAAGATCCACGCTGTTGATTAAATTTCCCGGTATTGAACTGCTGACCAAATCCTACTCTTTCACCGGCATTAATTGCCTTTATATCTGTAGGACGTAGTGTACTGCTAGGATATTGCTCTGAAACTTTGTTTTCACTCTCTAGGTGACCATAGTGCTCATTGCTTTGTGGCAGTCCAGGATATTGATGGTTTAGTAACTGTTGAATACCTGTAGGATGTGAGTTTGAGTTTACGGGGTGCTGATTATTACTTGGAATTCCATTATCATTTTGGTTTTGTAATTGCTGAGTACCTGCAGGTGGCGCATTTAAGTTTAGGAGCTGCGGACTGTTGCCAGAAACTCCATTATGCTGTTGGTTTTGTAATTTATAATTTATTGTAGAAGGTGGGTTTGAGTTTAGAGGCTGCTGGTTTGGATTATTACTAGGTAATGGTCCATAATCTGTACCGTATTGTACACCGCTGTTTGGTTGCAATTGCTGGTTAACTGTAGGAGGTGGGTTTGAGTTTAGAGGTTGCTGGTTCTGATTATTACCAGGCAATTGTCCAGAAACTATATTAGATTGTACACCAGTGTTTGGTGTTTTAACTCCGTCTCCAGAATTTTGGAAGGCTGGGTTTTGAAATCTAAATGGTTGTCCTGGAATAGGCTTTGAAGTGGTGACATATCCGCAACCACCACAGGCTGGTTTAATAGTGGGCTGTGTGGTAAATGCATACAATGCAGGTGTTTTTGTTACCGTTTGTGGAGGATGAGAGTTTCCCTGGGGTTCTACGGAGAACTGCGTTTCTGGTTTAATAGGTAGAGGTAGAGTTTGGGGAGGTACTGGTAGATCTGCATTAGGTGCCGCATTAGGTCCATTTATGTATCCTGGATTAAATTTCGTATTTGGTCCCTCTATTTGACCTGCTCTCGGTGCCGTATTAGGTACCTCTATTTGATTTTGTTTCTTTAGATATTTGCCGGCATCAGGCGAGATCGGTCCTGTTGCAGGTGATCCATCGAGGGCTAAAAATATATACGATAAATTAATATTATTCATCGGAAAGCTGTTAATGTGAAGGATCTACATAAATATTAGTTATGTTTTGCAGTGTTTCTCAATCTTTCAGTATTTGCGACTCAATCACAATTTTCTCATCGCGCACCCTCCCTCTCATTTTTAATTATTAACTTGTTACCTTCTTTTAAAGTTTTTAATGTAGTATTATTGATAAGTTAATTATTAACTATATTGTGAATTTAGGATACAATCCTATTTGTAAGTGTATCATACCAGTCTACACGTGTATGTTATTTTTTATTACGTTAGAATGTATTTTATTTTGCTTGTTTCGGCAAATATTTTTTTTTAAATAATATATTGCGTTGTTTTTTTTCAATATGCTTACAATATGCTTTCAATATGCCCCACAACTTTTAGATTTGTGAAAGTTGATCAAAACGCGGTCTCAAAATATTCGGACAAGTTCGTAGAAGAAAAGTACATAAGTCGAACGTACGTTGAGCACTAAAATATAGTTTTAAAAGTCAATAGTGAGAGTAAAAAGTAAATAACAGCTCAAAGTAAATATATTTAATATGTGATGTGTTTCAAATAGTAATCCATAGTAGAATTATAAAAAGTGTATACAATAAAACAATTTGATTGGTTGATATACAATTACAATATGTCGAAGAATAAGGGAAGTAACTAAGGAAATACATTTGTTTCTGAGAGAGGTATTTTCTTAACTACATATAACAATAAAAAGTTCAGCCAAGGCACTCGAAGGAGTAGCCACGCAATGTCGAATTTATGTTAAATAGGTGTACATGTGTTTACATATGGTTCTTTAATTGTATGACTTAATTAAGTGTTTTTGTGTGTTAAACCACTATTGGACGCAGCTAGGCAGTATCATAGTAGATCCAAGCTGTAATTTGTGTAATCGTATCAAGGAGAATATCGACTAATCAAAGTGAAATCAATAAATGTCTGAAATATCCAAATTTTTATCCAGTCCTACGATGAATTGTACATACTAGAACGCGAGATAACACAGGGTTCTGGCTTTCAGCAGTTCCAGTCCAGCTTCAGCAGAGCGTCGGTAGGTGACATCATTTCAGTAGTGTAGTGATAGTGTTGTGTGACAAGCGTCTTGGGATTAAGTCTTATTTTACCTATATAAATACTTCGCTATCGAATATTTCTTTATAACCATTTCTATTTAGATAAGGAATATTGTTTCTAGAGGATTTAATATTCCATGTCATTAATTTAAGGTATAATAGGTTATCGCAGGATATATATTAATATTTATAATTAATAATACTTCGTTGTAATAAATCCATGTTACATGTAATTATAACGAATCTTTTTCCTTTTATTTAAAATGCTAAAATTCACTAAATATTCATATTTGCTATGTATATAAACATCACATATTAAATTTAAAATCTAAGATAATTGTAATTTCACAATAATTAATTTCTTCAAATTTCAATTTTGACGTTGAAAACTTAATAATAAAATTAACTTGTTATAATTCAGCCTAATTTGAACCTCCTTTGAGGTAAGTGATCTTAATGCTGAAATATATTCTCAAATATATTCTCTAATATTTATTTTGAAAAGAATCAATCAAATCAAATATATTTATGATGAGAAAAACACAAGTGTTATCATAACTATAGATACAAAACTTTTAAATTGTTCGCAAGAACTGGCGCCCATTTAAAGGAAAATTTTCAGGACTATAAGTTATCAAAAGTAAGTATCTACAAATCAAATTGATATCTTCTGAGTTGATATCTCTAAATTTATCTTTATCATACATCAAATATCTCTATTGTTTAGCCGAACTTGGAGCCATAATATTATTAAAGATTCAATCAATTACGAAACTCTAGGCCAATGCGAGGCTAAGTAGTTACATAATTATTTTTATAAGTTGTAATTATAAAAACTACAATATATATATATATATATATATATATATATATATATATATATATATATATATATATATATATATATATATATATATATATATATATATATATATATATATATATATATATATATATATATATATATATATATATATATATATATATATATATATATATTGTAGTT